>JAOYMU010000001.1:105957336-105968059 GCA_025802295.1 Psammodynastes pulverulentus | reverse complement strand
GCGCTGGACTTCCTTGGTCATCCAGGGCTTCTGATTGGGGTAGATCCTAATGCGTTTATCCACAGTGATAGTATCTGCTTGCCACTGCAAGATAATAGACCAAAATATAGTGTCAATCTGATTGACTTGATTTTTTTGAGGTTGGATTGCTCAGAATATGAACCAGTTCTAATGAACAGAATACAGCAAGAACATCTATTTGGTTATAGGACCATCTTTTTCTGGAGAAGTTTTCTGGCAAATGTTTTACCGCAACCCAGAACTCTTTTTGTCTGACCACATGGGAATCCATGAAAGTATGGCTCATTCTCTTACACACTTAATGTAAGATGATTGTTAGTGACCATTTTCATATTACCTGCACGTACATTATTTCGGTCATGTAGATAGGCACGTTTCCATATTACCTGCACCTATTCCTGAAAATGCAAAAAACTGGGGCATTGGAACCAGAAAAATCCTGATTCTATTGGTTAGTTATTCTTTATGATTTTATTGTGATGAGATTACTCCAACTATTGTAGAATGCTAATTACATCTGTAAAATATCTGTGGAATGCTAATTTCATCTGTAAAATCTTGTTCATTTTAATTAATAAAGAAATCATTCTATTGACAAATATCTGGAATAAATCTATAACTTTTAGAGAAGTTGTATTTTAACCTACTGTTATATAATAAACAGTTTCAGTTCTGTTCATAATTCACATGGCAACAGAATCAGCTAGAATATTCCATTTCATATTAAATATGCTGACAAATCAATCTTACTATATGAATAAAAATTCAGAGGGGCAGGCTATTATGAATTTTCTTCTCATCTTTGGAATGGATTATTTGTTTGTTTCCTAGAACACCATTTTACAAACGAATCCATGGTGGTGATGACATACAATAAATCTAAATAAAGACATCATATTGTTATTTGATATAAAAATCATATAAAAATAATACAAGAACAATAATTCAGAAAATTATCAAATACAAATTATCTCCAGCTAACAATGTAGAAAAGTAGTTTTGAATATTTGGTATGCTTATAAAGTTGGATGGAACTTTATTGGTGGGAAACCTCTAAGATTTAAATTTGTTGTTGCTGTTGTTGTTATTTTCTGTGTTGCCCATCTCACCGTCAAGTGACTCTAGCTATGCCTATAAGTCAAGTCGCTTTTGTCAACGCAAAATTGTTCTCTCTCATTGATATGACAAAGCAGAGGCAGAACTCTTTACTGTTACGGATTGATAGATTCAGTTTTTGTTCTCATTTGGTTCTGTTTGTAGTTCATGTCCATAAAAAATTAGCAGTAAAACTAGGTTTTTGCCCCTGACATCAACCTATATGTCAAGGACAAAAGCCTAGGAGCACCCATTCTTAGATTGAAATGGCATAATCCACTTCAAAGCTTACCCATGTAGGAAGTCCTAGACTTTAATGTCCTGTCATCGGGAAACACAATGTGTTTGGGCTACTCAAACTCTTGGGACACATACATTCAAACCGTAAAAAGGAGCAGTTTCAGCCAAGAAATCTCCACACCTATTTACACTACTCAGGTGACCCTGTGAGGACACAGATAAACCTCCAAATGGCCTCAATGGCTCTCTAAAAGAATGCAAATAACCAGTTGCTTGCAAGGAATATAAATCCTTCCATTCCCCACCACCCAGTTAGAGTTGAAGAAGCTTCTTCATTGAGAAGCAAAACATCTTCAAAGAAAAATAAGAAAGTGCAATTGCCTCTTGAAAAAGCACATTTGGGACGAGCTGGTGCTTTCCATATCCATTGCCCCATTAGACCATCTCCTAATGTTTAAACATGCTGTTAATTACATTGTTACAAGGCTATGAATTTGGCATCAGATGAAGAAAGCCTCGCTGCCATTCTTCCAGCATCCTTTTAAATGAATGGCCCAAGGCCAACAGTAGCCTATGAGCAAGAAAACACTGAGCTGATAAAACAATGTGTAATAAAACAAACAGTAATCTAAAACCACAAGTACTGAAAGAGATGGATTACCAGTATCACTAGTGAGGTCTCTTATTATATACATACTCTATATACTGTTGCATACAGTATAATGTTGCTATTTTACCAGTAATAGCAGGATGACTGTCTCCAAGTAAATGGTGCACAGAAATTCATCTGGGTAGCTTCAAATGTTTGCTAACAGGGCATCATAAGTTTTCTGCACAGATTTTCCTCCAAAATGGCAGTATAGCACTATGCCCAACCTTTTTAATGACATCTGTGGAACAAGGGCAGTGCTGCTGTTCGAAGGGGTTCTGTTAAAACTGCCTTGCAGCACAGCAGACAGAAAGATTACATTGATATCAGAAGGGGGTCCAAGATACAACATGACCTGTCAAATTGTAAAAACTCTGATTCACATCCAATACTTTACAAGAAGTTCAATTTATGTTACCATTTAGTGTCCAGGATTTGATAATTCAGCTGCTTATCCTAAATAAGTGCACTGCCAACCTGAATAAAATTTATTAAAAACAGGGGAGCCAGTCCTATTGGGAGTAAACTTGCTGCCTTATGGCAAGATGGATGCAAACAAATTTAATCAATCAATCAATCAATCAATCAATCAATCAAAGACTACTAGCAAAAGACCAGCCCCAAGTTGTATGGGTCAACCTCAAGGGACAAGACAGCACAGGAGCACTCCTTCAGAATGGAAACAATTTTGGTGGTGGGGGGGGGAATAGTTCAGATTATGGTCTTAAATGATCCTTGATTTATGACTGCAATTGAGATTGTAACTTCTCTCGCTAAGCAAGGCATTCATTAAATGAATCCACTCCCAATTTTACCAACTTTTTAGCTGTGGTTGCTAAGTGAATTGTCACAGTTGTTAGGTGAATCAAGTGGTCATTAAGCGAATTCAGCTTTTTCCATTGACTTTGCTTGTTGGAAAGCAGCTGGGAAACTTGCAAATGGCAATCACGTGACCCTGGTGTGCTGCAACCATTGAAAATACATGCTGGTTGGCAAGTGCCTGAGTTTTGATCACGTGGCCATGAGGAATGCTTCAATCATCATAAGTATGGGGAATCAATCTTAAGTTCAAGGATTGGACTGTCTTCATAACCGCAAACAGTTTCTAAATGAATAATTTGAAGACTACTGGTAGTTTATGGCAGAAATTGCTTTCCAAACTGAAAAACATTAAAGTAGTTGCAGCATTTTCTCTGTGTTGTCTGCATTTTAGAAGATGGCTTGGATGTCTTAGGCAATGATGTTATATTTAAAACATTAAAGTTGGGTTAATATATCACCCTAGATGTTCCAATTATTTGCTCTACAATTTTAGTCTTTTGAGCAATTCTCTGGTAAAATCACAACTATCCTGGCTTAATGTACAATTGTTGTAATAGACAATTTGAAAAGTAAAGATATTAATAAATAGCAATTCTAAATCACTTTCTGGTTCAGGATATAAAGAGTACTTTCTGCATATAAGTAAATTCTAAATAGTCTATGTTTGTAAGGAGCTTACTAATGATCAGGAGCAGGTATTTATCTTTGGTGAATGCCTACATTTATCTCACAAGAGGTTTTTGTCTCTGTTTACCTAATTCAGTTGAACTGCCCAGGACCTCTGTTCACAGAGTAGTTTACTGTTTACACATGTACACTACTACATTGTATATGTTGTTTATTCACACAGATACTATACATGTGGCCACCAGAGGGGGCAATGCATTCAACTGTGTACAAGGAGCATTGGACAGCTCACATTGCAATGTTACCACCCTCCTGTATTTACCAAAAAAGGTAAAATGGCTTTTCTAAAACTCCCTAATATTAATTTGCTAAAAGTTTATGTTTTAAACATACTCCTCAACAGCTTCACAAATGCACACAGTTACAGTTGTAGTGGTTCAGGGGATGTAGATCTACACATACATCTAACTACCAACAGGTCCTTCCACCTGTCTGCACAGCAAAATTTTGGGACATCCACAAGTACTGAAGTTAATAACTGCACCAACATCTAGTTCCCAGATATGGAAACGATAAACTTGTCAAGATCTAGGGTGGGGTATTGGAGATGTGTGCATGTGTGTTTGTTCGTGTGTATATCTGCTTGGTCTCATAATCTATGTGGCTATATATATGCACCATAACTCCTATGTAACAGAGTTTATTTTCCAGGTTAATAGGGTAAACTATTTAAATTAACCCCAAAGATCCCATGATAAATATATCTAAGAAAGTCTGAGCTTTGTGCCTAGTCTCCATTTTCAGACTGCATAGCAGTGCTATTATGAGAATGATTTTGAAAAGGGAACTTGTATATGTATGTGTGTTTAATAGTATCTGAAACAGAGTGCTATTTAATTACAACATAGGGCAGTATTGATTGTTTATTTCTAATTTCACTGTATTTAAAAAGTTCCATTCTTAATCGGAATTACTGAATGAAAAATCTTACGCACCATTATTTGACAATAAGTTAGGAATTGTTGAACTCGAAGATATTCTCCATTTTTGGAATTGATTTAAGAACCATTTGCTTTTTGGCAGTTCTATTGCAATTAGACTTAATAGTACTTCACAATGAATTATGTCAGTAACAGAAGCTGGAAGAATGTATTGATTTCTTACTATGCTAAACTCACCAAAGTCTGACAACATCATGCAGTAATAAATGACACATGTTACTGGGGAAAAGTATACTGTTTATATTTTGCTTTGTTGCTTTAAGATAGAAAATAACTTTAAACAGTATCTTACCTCTCGTGTACTGCTTACGTGAATAAGGACACAAACAAAGGGTGTATAAAAGGGACAGGTTGAATTACTGGCTTTTAAGTATTGGATCCCTTACATCTCTAGCTTCCAGTCATATTGCCAGCTGATTTTGGCTAAATCATAGAAGCTGAAACTTAAAAGGTCAGTCTTTTATTTCTTGTTAAATTTATATTCTAAATTTATATTTGCAGAGAGTTTGATCTAGCGGTTATGGCACCAGCCTAAAAACCAGGATATTGTAAGTACAAATCCCACTTTAGGTAAAAACGCTGGCTTGGGAACTTTGGGCCTGTCACACTATCTCAACCCAACTAACAAGTTTATTTTGAGGAAGATAGGAGGAGGAGGGAGTAATATGTATGTTCCCTACATTCAGTTACCTATAAAAATAATAAAGGCAGGATAAAACAAATAAATATTCCTCCAGACAATTACTACCAAACTTGTATGGAATAATTATATAGTCTTGGCCTTTGACCTGAGTATAAAAGCCAATTAACATCTCTGGAGGTGAAATCAATGATAAAGCAACAAATTAGAATGATCTCACTGGTGTTCCTATTTTTTTTTTAAGAGGTGAGTTGGCAAAATTCTCAAAAATCTACACAGCACTGTAAAAATGTCTGAACATAATAAAGGCAAGGAGTGTCTTTAATTTTATTTGGTATATAAATGCACATGTAAAAAGTAATTGTGAAGTTATAAATGAAAAGATGAATTTAAATTTCCTGGGCACAAGGAATCTACTCAATTCAATATCTATTTTTTACTCATGCTATTATAGACATAGCAATAGCATTTAGTGTATATACTGCTCCATAGTGCTGAACAGCACTCTTTGAATGGTTTACAATAATATAGCATTTAGACTTATATACCGCTTCACAGTGCTTCACAGCCCTTTCTAAGTGGTTTACAAAGTCACCATATTGCCCCCCAAAATCTGGGTCCTTATTTTACCGACTTCGGAAGAATGGAAGGCTCAGTCAACCTTGAGCCAGTCCAAATTAAACTTCTGACAGTGGGCAGAGTCAGCCTGCAATATGCATTCTAACCACTGTGCCACCAGGATTCCTAATGCAAACTGCTATAATTTCTGAAGTCAGGAAAGCTGAAATGGGTGTTTGGTACAAACCATGGAAATAGGTTGAATTCATCATTGAAGGAGCAATAGAATTGTTTTCCAAATAGTATATATGTGTACAGTACTTCATAAATAAGTTCATTTTTACAGATATTGAATATCTTGATTTCTGTTGAAAATAGCATCAGTGCTTCTGAAGATAGGGATATATTTCAAATGCTTTAAAAAGTAGGAATGTTCATAGATATCTAATTCTTAATGTTAACTCACATTCCTCTTTTACCTCACTAGAAAAATTCACTGTTTTCTCTTACCCAGAAAGATAAAGTTTCTTACAATTTCATTGTAAGGCCATGTTGCTTACAGTGGGTAAATATGATATATCTGAAGATCCTTCTTTGAAGGACATTATGATATTAAGGCAGTGACAAAATTTTCTTTTAAAGTCTGTAGAGACCATATTACTGTGTCAAGGCAATAACAAAATTATGCCAATGTAAGCCTATAGAGACCACTTTCTATGTCGAGAAAGTGGAAAAATAGTGTTATGGGAAATGATGGAGAACACATTGCAAAGTTAAATTATGATGCCAAAACCTTGTCATGTCATCCAGTTCTGGCTTCTAGATAATAGTGAAAGACAATGAAAAATGACAACTGAGCAAATAGGGTCAAATCACCAACTTGTATAAACCGAAGCTTTATATTTTTTTCTGCAGAATATACAGTGCAAACCATGTAATTAGTATTTTATTTTTGATAAATTTTGACAAATCTGTGACTACTTAACAATCATTTACTAATCACATCTGAAATTGCAATCATACTTCAGACTTGGTTCTTGATATGCAATTTGATGCTCTTCATGTGTATTCAGAAACAGGGTGTTCAAAAGGAACACATGTAGATCTTGGAATGCAGTTTCTGAACTCCACAATTTGAAGCTTTTAAAAATTGTTTTTTACCTGGAGGGCCAAGGAATACTTGAGGTTTATTACAAGCCTTCAAAGCAACTGTTGCTTTACCAACTTTATTCAGTGATCACTGCTTTCTACAGTTTAGATGAAGTTCTAAAACACCACAGCGTGAGTTTTCCATAAGTATTTCCTTGTTTGAAATATGTGACTATTTTCAAAATTATATTCTTAGAAATTGATAATTGATCAAACTTATTACATATATTTTAAGAAAGATGCAGGATGTGCCTAGTTAGTCACAGATTATGTCAGTCATGTATTTTTCTTTGTTGAAACAGAGAAAACAGTTGTAGTTCAGAGTTTTCTTGTACTAGCAGCAGCCACAACACTAGGTACTCCTATTATATCAGTCATGAAAAGTAATACACAATTGCAAGCTGCATTCTCATATGACTCGTAACAATGTTTTGTTTAAGTACAGTTTCTTGAATAAGGCACCATCCACTTTGTGCATCTATTCCACCAGAGCATAAATCATATTTTACAAGCCACAGTAAAGCAGTACATGCCCTACAAGAAGGTAAAAAACCAAGCAATCTTTTTGCATTCCAGTGCAACGCATGATTTCAATCATTACTGCCATACAAAATCATCGCTCTCTTTGACGAATGAGATCTGGCTACCAGCTTTGAAGTTTCTAACAGCAGAAAGAAAAGATCAGTTACTGGAACTGTCCTTCCATTGGAGATGAATCCTTCATGATTTCTTCAGTACCATGCATTTTTTTCCTTGCGACATTACAATCAGAAAGAAACAGAAACATCTTTGTATGAAATATTCAGAGTGGTGGACAATAAGATGCCTCACATCTATGGAAGTAGTTGTAAGAACTGTAGATGTATAGAAAGATGTAGAAATTTTCTTTTTAAAGAATAAAGATCTCTTATAAATCTTGCACACTGTTGTGATGAAATTCTTTTAAAAGCATAGTACATGAAAAGGACTGCACAAACTGCTTTAGATATTTAATTATGTACATATTCATTACCTACATTACTTTCTCACAATGACTACTGTAGCTACAAAATTATAGGTTCATACATTAAACTATTTTTAGCACAGTGAAGGAGAACAGGCTTAACATTAAGCTTATAATCTGACTAGTTGTTCACTGTTAAATTTACCATATTTTAAAATTAACAAAGACAGTTTTGAAGGGGAAATAATACATGGCCTGAAACCCAATCTGAAATGTTCCCTGGCATGAAAGGATTTTCTTTTATCTCTTCCCTCTTATATTTATCTTTTACTCCTCTTTTCCCCTGTATCCTCAGGATCTATGTTGGAAAGTTAAAGACCATCCAGTGCAGATTTTGAAGATATTTGGGAAACTCAGAGCGGGGTGATAGTTATACCTTCTGGTTCTTCTGACAAAAAGGAATTGCATCAGCAGATATATACTATTGTCCCAAGATAAATAATTTGCTCCTTTACTGAAACAGTAACTTACGATAAATGATAATTTTTTAAAAAATATAGTGTGTATCCAGTTTGTCGTTTATAATATAAGCTTTTTAATGCTGTTTTGCCATCTATGGATGCACAGAACTTCAAGTATGGAAGTGCCATGATGATGTGGCAGTATGTAAAATAAATCATTTACCAATAGGAATCCCTCTCTAATTTGATCGTTTAGCATAGAAAATCCTGATACTGGATTTGTCAGAAGGGAGTGCAAATTTTAGAGATTTGGGTAGATGCAGCTCTCATGGTAAGCAAGATGATGATGATGATGATGATGATGATGATGATGATGATGATGATGATATTTTTAATTCACCTTTTAAATATATTTATTTATTTGTAAAATTTATTGGCCATCCATCTTATCTAAAGGTAACTCCAGGCAGCTTACAATTATAAATGCAATCATATATATATAAATCAAGGTGATGAATAATACTCCTTCATCATCCTATTTTCTCCACAACTCCTCTGTGAGGTGGGTTGGGCTGACAGAAAATGACTAACCCAAAGTCATTGGATTATATGCCTAAGGGAGGAGGCCTAGAACTCACACTTTCTTATTTTCTAGGTCAGCATCTTTACCACTACACCTCTCTCTCATCCCTGTCTCTCCAATCTCATCTCTAATTTCTAGCCTCTGCCTCTATTATATATAATGGTATCTCAATTCCAAGCATCATTTTCCAGTTCAGATCTGCCACGACTTACTTATAAAACATTATGCAATTGTATGTTCCAAATAATGTTATTTGTATATTAAGCCAAAGTGGCCAGCAGACAACCTAGAGAAAAAATGACTTGGTCATAGTTCACATAAAAACGTTACAAAGGGAGATTCTACCAAATCCCATGGAAAAGCAGTGCTGCATCTCTTCCATCCAGAGACTGGTGGTCCAGTCACTTTCTCATCTTGAGTTTCAGAATAAGCAAAGAGCAGAGAAATCTACTTCTCATAATTCAGGGTGCAAAGTGCAGGTTTGAAAAGGGGGTTCACCTCAGCCTTTTTTGTACATTCCTTTTAACATGCAATAAGATTTCATAATGCTAAAACCATCCATTCCAAACAACAGGGAGGATTTGAAGGAAACAAATGAAATGGGAAACCAAAGGCTATTTGTTTGATCTATTTAATTTTCATATAACTTACACCACTCAATATTGTTCTGTTAAGCAACATGGGGGCCTAATGGTGAAGACTGAGAGTTCAATCCTAGATAGAGGCAAATGTTTTTCTCCTACAGCACAAAGAAAAAAATACCTGCTGCAAACTCCACATAAGCATCAGGAAGGGCATCCAGCAACTGGTTCCATCTAGTTGCCCTGATTCTAGCCCAAATTAAGGGACTACAGAGTCATAAAAATGAGTTTTTAAATATTATGCTGTAAATTTGGGCTCTAATTTAAGCCAAAGTGTAACATTACCATATTTGTTCCTCAGATCATTTTAAAAGAGATATAACTAAAGCTATATATTTAGAGGAAGATAGAAATTAGAGGAAATCAGAAATTGTCATAAATATACTTCAAAAAGAATAAATTGTACAAACCACTTACGTGGCATTGCAGTATAAACAGAAATTATTAAGATGAAGACTCCCCTTCCGTCTTTTCCTCTGGCATGGCCATAGGGAGAATGGAAATATCCAATCCCATTTGAAATTAATTCATCTGAATGAGAACAGATTGCAATCAGTTTTATGGTATGTGTGAGCAAAACTGAATGATTTATTATGTTGACTTGTTAGAGAAAAGCACAGTTAAACTTAACCATATTGTCCAACTTGGACAATCAACATTTTAAAATGAAAGCAGTTCCTTCTTCTCTTTCTTATTGTGAACCTTTAGGAGGGATAAAGAAAATGAACCAGGTACAATCAATCTAAACTACAATGCAGTATTATATTTAAACCAGATTACTAGTTACCTACATGTAAAAAGATGATAGATGACGATAGATAGATAGATAGATAGATAGATAGATAGATAGATAGATAGATAGAGATGTAAAGCTGTAAAGATAGATAGAGAGAGACAAAGACATAGAAATAGAGAGAGACAGAGAGATAAAGAGACAAAGAGGGAGGGAGGGAGGAAAAGATGGAGAGAGAGATAGGGAAGGAGAGGGAAAGGGACAGAGAGAAAGGGACAGAGAGAGAGAGAGAGAGAGAGAGAGAGAGAGAGAGAGAGAGAGAGAGAATCTCTCAAGGATCTGTTCTGAAAGCTACTGAGGCCCTACTTACCTTTTGCATTTAGTGTCCCCTCTCCCCCCTTCACTTTTGTGCTTGAAGGAACAAAGAATACATTGAGTGTTGAACAAATCAGCTAAATATATTATTTTGATACTTTGATTATTTCAGGGGTTCCCAATCTTTTTCGGCTTGCGGCTCCCTTACGTGCTTCCGGTTTTTTCCGCGGCTCCCTTCAACTTTT
>JAOYMU010000001.1:105926816-105943040 GCA_025802295.1 Psammodynastes pulverulentus | reverse complement strand
TCATACTAGTGAATCATGATTTCTTCTCTTTATCTTCTCACAGGGCACAATTGCATCCCCTCTGCTACTGAGAGATCCATCTTTTGCTGATGTATATGGGGGCCCTTCTTTCCTCCCTCCCTCCCTCCCTCCCTCCCTCCCTCAACATACATACTAACTACTTTGATTCTAGAGTCTCATTTAATGCTGTATTCCCTGATTCGACTGCTTTACCTATGAAGAGATGCTTCTACTGTTCATTTTTGTTTTAATATCTATTTTTTCTTTGATTTGATAAATCACTGTAATTTGCCAGATGAACTGAGAGCGTTTGCTATTCCACATATTTTACTTACTGTGATTAGGCTATTCTCAAACAGAAACGCTAACAATACAGTTTACAGTTGTAGTTTTCTGTCTTCATTTGAGTTTCTTGATGTATAATTAGGAGAAAGTGTTATCTTTTCTTTACTGTTTTAGGACTAATTAGGTTAATTAAATACAAATCTTGATGTAGAAGGATTTTTTTTAACTAAGGAATTTTCCTAACCCCCTTTCCCAAATTCCATTAACTCCAATTATGTCTCGCTATTCTTTTACTCAAGAGAAGTCTTCCAAAGATGCACAGCGACAATCCTGCTAAGATTTAACCATCCATTTATAACCAGCCCAGGAAGAGGTAGCAGTCCATATTTCTATGAAATATGCCACTGAAGCAAAAAAGCTTTAAAAAAAAATCCTGCATGTAAATTAGGTTTCTCTATGTTTTGCTGAATTGAGAATAAAAATGTTTAGCAGCATGCTGTGAATCATTTTAGGTCCTAAATGACACAATATTTAAAACATATTTCAGCTGTGTTCTATATTTTTGAGTTGATAAAATAATTTGAAACACGTCAACTTGAATCATATAGTGATGATTATTTACTAAAGTAAGAGGGAGACAATCTGACTGTGTAAGAAGAAAGTGCTTGGCTGAAGTCGCACCTTCATATGCTTCTAACAGTGCTCTCATTTTATCATATTTTAAAAATCCACACCTCATATTTTCTGCTTCCTTGTATGGAGGGTGCTAATGACACACATAGTAAACCTTCTATTAGCTTTGTACTTCAATAGGATTTGTTTAGTTTCAGCTGTCAAACAATGTCAAAAGGGGAGAAAAATCATTTTCTTCTAACCCCAGGATTTAAAAATACATTAGCAACAAGGAAATAAATAGTTTGTGAAAAGGATTCCCCCCCCTCACTTACACTCAAAGAACAATAAATGTATAGATGTGCTCAAAGAACAATAAATGTATAGATATTCATGGACCAAATATGCACATAGACCTTTTTCGCCTGTCAATGAAAGCTCCTGAGCTTTCATTAAGTAAACCCTCGTTCTTAGAGATGCAACATTTATCCATTTCTAGGAAGCAAATCTCATTATAGGCAACGAGATTTACTTCAATAAACAGCAGATTTCTATTTTACTTTCAGTGATTTCACTTTGTTTAATTAGTTTGGTAATTTATTTATCTACTCATCTGTACTTTCAGTGAAAGAAAAATGGCTGAGTCTGAATACACACTGATAGAATCTCTGTTTGAACAAGGGAGGAGAGCCGGCAGCCCATTTCTTCCTTGAAAAAATGTGACTTAGAAGAGGTTTCTTCTGATATGGAAGAAGATGTCACCCAGAACTATGCTGATTATTCATCAGTCAAAATTAGAAGCAGACTGGAAGTCACTAGACTGATGTAAACACTGTGATGTTACACTTTTTTCGTATCTAATTCCACTGGGGGCTGCAAGTGCGGAAAGAAGATGAGGGCTGTGTTTATTTGTGTGATTCAGAAACCACTCAATCCTGGGTGATTTGTGAGGTTTAAAGTATAGAAACAATAAGACAATAAAAACATAAATCATGCACATCCAGAAAAGAACAGTACCCAAAGGTAACATTCTACTGGAGCTTGGGGTCTACACTAAGCCAAGGCTTGGATGAATATCAGGGCTCCAACTTTTAAATATCACTAGGATGAATGAATCTCATACCTTGAAGATGATGCCACCAAATGGACTCAACCACACAGCACTTCCCAGGCTGCCATAAAGATGGGCCATGGATCTAACAAACAGATGGTTAGGCAGTTTGAAGGACCTTGTCAACTTCACAGGCTCAAAATCATCCCAGGTAAACCCACAAGACCATGACTCAGGCACTTCAATTGCACATGCCAGATCAGAATCCAATTCCAAAAGCTAAAATATTCTTCATAAGGTCTGTCAGCAGATACAATGAAGGTGGAGAAATAATGTTTTGCTACTCCTATTTCCACTGTGTAATTCCAAATAGGGATTATTGTGTTTCATCAGATTCCTTTTTCATTTCCCTCAATGGCCTTGAAGGCACCTCTCCTAGCCCTTTATCTTGCAGAGTTTCTCAGAAAACAGAGGAATACCCTAGGATCACTACACAAGGAAAGACTGCATAGGGACAATGTAGGTCTCTGCTAGTGCCTAGATCAAAACCTGAAGGGCAAGAAACTAGAGCAGCTGCAGATCTTCAATTTGACCCGCATTCCACTGCTACAACTCTTGTTCTAGCTCAAGACACCATCATGAATTCCTCCTTATCAGACAAAAAATCACTTCAAAGGTCCAGAAAATTACAGGCATCAAACACAGCCAAATGTCCTATCCAATCTGGACAAACTCCTGGATGGAAAGAGATTTAACTCTCATGCTGGTACCTCTGTCATGCTAAGACAGGAGTGTCAAACTCATGGCCCGTGGACCAGATGCATCATGCGCTGGTCATGCTCACTTCCGGTTTAGCGAAGGGGAAAACAGTCATGATACATCACATGACGACAACTTGACACTGCAAGTTTGACGCCCCTATGCTAAGACGTAAGCCTCAATGCATTTAAACTTAGATGAAAAGTATACCAACCATCTGCAGGCTTGCTTTTGGTGGCTCTTTCTGTGTCACGCCAGCCTGCATGCTAATTTCTCTGATGACTCCTGCAGTGGATTGGTTCTGCTGACTGAATTGGTTTTGTCTCCACTTGGGGTTCCAGAATATTCAAGGCTTTCACAAGTTAAGGGCATTGGGGGTGCTCACAAAGATACTAGAAAGCCACCAGACCAACAATTGCTTATAGTTTTAAATTCAATTTGTCCCAATGCCCTGCATATTCCCGTTAGACCCTTTCTCAAATTCTCCACACAAAGATCCTTCCCCTGCTCTAGAAAGGGCTGTGGCTGTTTTAATATATGAGAATTTATTTAGCAATCTTAACCTGTCCCAACAGAGAGGTAAACACTGTGGCTACTGATGTAATGAGGGGTATTTTGCCATTTCAGTAGTAGTGAAATGGGAGAAATAGAAATGGTAATAAATAAATTAATATTTATTTGTTTGCTTGTGGCCTTTCTAAAATCACTATAGTACAAGTGGTCCTTGACTTACAACAGTTCAGTTAGTGACTGTTCAGAGTTACAATAGCACTAAAAAAAGTGATTTATGACAATTTTTTACACTTATGACCATTGCAGCATCCCCATGGTCAGGTGATCAAAATTCGGCCCCTTGGCAACTGACTCATATGTATCATGATTGCAATGTCCTAGGGTCATGGGATCACCTTTTGCAACCTTCTGACAAGCAAAATCTATGGGGAAGAGAGGTTCACTTTACAATCATGTTCCTAACCTAACAACTGCAGTGATTCACTTAACAAATGTGGCATGAAAGGTCATACAATGGGGTGAAAGTCACTCAACATATGTTGCACTTAGCAACATAAATTTTGGGTTCAATTGTGGTCATAAGTTGAGGACTACTTGTAGTCCATTGATGTTTTACTCCATTCATGGGCCATGGGATTCTTTTACTAAGTATGGACAATGGAAAGAGGACAAAAGAATGGCTTGAATCCTAGTCAAATCATGCCACGCAGTAAATAGTTTTTATTTTATTGCAGATCCAACAGGAGGATTATAAATCCAATGTGATTTTTTTTTACCTAATGCAGCAAGGGATATGAAAACTAATGACTTTAGTTTTTTATAATAATTTAAAAGTACTTTACTGTCCTTCTTAAAGTTATTTCACTTTGTATAAGTGTCAAGTCTTGAAAGTACCTTAAGATCACCTAATAAGTACAATTACTTTTTTCCTTAAAAACAGACTTTTAATTAAAGAGGACATTAATTTTTCAAATGCTTTAAGGATGATCAGAATATGGGCTCTACCCACTTTTGCAGTGACAGGATTCTGGCTTATATTGCTTTTCTAGAAGAATAAACGTGTAAATAGGATGACCAAATAATAACAGTAAGAAAAGGAATAGTGAAAGTTTGAATCTTAGCACTTCACAGCTCCATCTTTTACTTTGTTCTATTCGCAAGAATTAACAATGGATTCGTTGCCACTGAGAGCATGCTATCCAGAGAAAGGCTTTTGTACTTTGCTTTTTGTATACCAGTCTATGTCTTCCAAGAAATAGGCTTAATTGAAGAAGAAATTGAAATTTAAATCTTGAACCTTAATTATATCTTCGCCTGTTGGTAGAGTAAAATAGAACAATGTAGATAGCAATGCACATGTTGTGAATTCTTCAAAGTAGTTGTTTGAATTATATAAATTATGCCTTTGCATACTAGACTTTGCGTATATTACTCATCTAGTAAACCAAACAGAAAACATCTAACAATCAGGAAATTCCAATACATATTTGTTTTTCTTTTTAATGGGATTTCTGTATTCTGTTCATTCATTTTTTGTGATTCAGAACAACAACTTGATTTTCAAATCATGCTGATACTAAGGAGATTTAAGGGATATATGCCTTTTGTCTCTGGACTTTCAGGGCACTAGAATACAGAATATGTAACAATACCTTGGCTTTGCAGTGTAATTTTTATTGTTAGAATAGTGAATATAATTTTACTTGGAAGACTTCTGTTGTGGAAATGATATACGCTGCAGATAAGAAATGTAGCCTTTTTCCACCTTTGTTGCAATGGAAGATTTGTTATTGAAAAACAATTGTTCTTCTTTAAAGATAATTAACAATAACCCCTCATTTCTAAGTTGCATCACTACATCTGTAACCATTTTCCTATATGCCCGTACTTATAATTTTATATTAGCTGTGTATCTAATTCTAAGAATTTTGACCTGTTGTGAGGACCTTAGCCTCCTGTAGAATTGGGAAAAGTTTGTGACCACCAGTGTTGGTGGTTGCTGGTGTTTCTGAGGGGTTGTCATAGCTGCAAGTCTCTTTTGCTGTGCTTAGCTTTTGGCAACTTGTAAATCTGAACCAGTGCCTGTTTTTTCCACACTTCCTGAAGCCAACTATACCAAGCCAACTTTGCCATAGTGATTTGTGCTTTCCTCCTTTCTTGCCTGCAGCCTTCTCTTTTCTTGTTCTTGAATACACAAAAGCTTTATTCCCTCCTGACACAGGCAGAAGAGACCCACACAAGGTGTCCTCCTTTTATATTGGGAGTGTAGGTGAGGTCCAGCTAATCCAGTTGCCTCCTAGAGAGCAAGAAAAGAAAAAGGAAGGAAAGGTTCATGTTGACTGCTGTGTGGCTCTCCTTCTACATTCGTATTCCTCTTATTAGTCGCAAATGTTCTTGTAGCTCCTCGTGCGATATGTCAGATGAAATGAATTTCATGATCTTTTGTATAATGCATAAGTTCCAACAGTCATTTCAAATTTAATTTATTTCCTTGAAATTCATTCATCTTTAGGATACCCTCTTTTAAACAAGTGATTTTAAAATATGCAAGTGTTATGCCTAAGTTCTATACTTCAGCTGGTATGTCTAAACCTTCAGTAGGATTTTTCAAGGTTTATTTTCATAGCAATCGCTTCCAAATAGGCTTTCTCACTATTCTATTGCATCAACTGCTATGGTTTAACTGGAAGTTATTTGCTGTCTTTATCTCTGTTGAAAGAAGATGGTTGCTCCAGCGTAACCAGAAAGGTTTGTTTACATTATGTCCTGTTCAACTAATTTATCTGGCTTCTAGGAGTGTTTCAGAATACAAATGTTCAGTGGAAGATGTCTTTTCAGGATTTTTTCCCCCAAAATACTATGTTCACATTCTTTGTTTATAATTCTGTCATGGTTGATATTATACGAAATTGCAAGAGATGGGATAAAGCAAAAAAATACTTTCAGAAAATGATGGTAGCTTAGAAATAATACTTGGCTAAAGATTTTGTTTGCCCGAATAAAAGTATATTACAGTTCTAGCAAACAGATAAACTGATAAAGCTGCAGGGCATTGTGGCTTACAATATAATAGTTCAGGGGTATACATTGGCCAGAAGTACAATATCTTGACTAGTGAAAATAAATAATAATTGACAAGAAGTGACAGATTATATAATATTTATTCATTTGTTCTGAAATAGCAGTCTGGGAAACATCTCAATCTCAATATTATCAAAGTATATAAAAATGGCCCTAGTGCAGCAGCAGGAGAGGTATGCCTAAATACTTGTTCCTCAGTGGACTTGATCTTTGATTGAGATAGATTGTGGAATAATAGCTGAATGTATGAGGCAGCCAGACAATGTTTGATTGCAAGCTTTTTTGCCATTTCATAAACACAAAATGTATTGTCTTCCTGTTATTAGAGGCACGATCTTTTTTGTATCTATTAAGCACTGATAGTCATAAGTTGAGAAATTAGAATCACAGAATCATAGAGCTGAAAGGGACCTTGGAGATCTTATAGTCCAAACCCCTGCTTTCCCAATTTACCAGGACAATGCACAGTCTATCACAAGATTGAAATCCTTTATGGCAGTATGGAAAACAGTTAGTCACTTAACATCTACCCAGTTTAATCCTGAGAATGCCTGGAGAGAGGAATGGTCCAAGGTACCTTCTTGTGGCCTGACCATTAGTGATTCCTCTTCCAAACCTGGTTTTAACCTGCCTCGCTCTGTCTGGATAAAATTTAACAGAATTAGGTGTGCTGCTGGAAGAAATGCCTCTGCTCTATATCATCCTCTGGGGATGGAAAGATTTCTCTTGTTGCAATTCTGATACTAATATATAAACTATTACACAAATTGCCCACAACATGCACTCTTTGGTTCCCTAGAAGGTCTGAATGAAGCCAGTGATGACTGCCTAGACAGCTGAATTGGACATCCAGTTTATGACACCACTGCCATACCCCCATAGAAATTTGTATATAATTATGTGGATTGTATGTATATGTTTACTTCTCTTCTGTTGTGTTCTCATCACACATTTGATAATAATAGCTCGCAATAATATAAATCAGGGCAACAGTCTATTAGTCATCATAGATGACTAATGTTATATTTACATATAACCAGGCAATATTGATTCTGGTGCATTTGTTATTGTCTAAATGTTAAAGTATTTAACCAAATCTCTATAAAGGAAGGTTATCATCTGTGTCCAGGTTAGTTTCATCTGAAATTAGATATTAATGGACATGAAAGCTGTGTAAACACTTTTACCTGTAACCCAAGAAGATTGAGAGAATATGATAAAAAGATAAGAAAAGTACTGAAATAACTGAATTTGCTATTCTGTACTGAGCTGTACTGTATTTTAAAACTGTTTTCAGAAATGTTCTTTAGATCATGCAGGGCAGGAGCATAATAGCATCTATCTTCAAGCAACAATATATTTTCTGAGAAGGCATAAACATCAATCCCAAGAAAAGATGTAGTTGCTTTAATGAGTTTAAGACAAGTGCTATGTTTTTGCCCCTGTGTGCTCCAAATTACCTTTGAAAACTGAATCCTTCATGCTGTAAAGCTTTATTGTCACTGACAATGAGGGGCAAATTGAGAAACAAGTCTTCTGCTTCACAATTCAGCTTGGAAAATATGAGAGAAGACATATGAGAATTGGCCTTAAGATATAAAATCCTGACAGCCATCTAGAATTTGCTCCATACCAAGAATTGTAATCAGTATTTTACTCTGGCATATTTTTTTCACCTTTATGTATTTGAGAGCTTACTTGAGCTGTTAATTTCCTAGGAGAAAACATGACTAAATTTTCATTAACATTACAGTCTTACATTCAACTTGCTACTTGGCAAGTCATTTTAATTTCAGTCAAAATTTGTGCTGCCTAGATGTTAACACCTTCAGCATTGGATTGTTTGGGACTGAGGCTTTCTCTTCTCCATTTGCTCTGAGCTAGATGACACTTTTGAACTCCTCCCTCCATTCCCCTCACTGTCAGGGTCTTGGTTTGATTGTTAGTATAAATCAGAAGCAAAGTAAGGGCAGAAATGTTAAAACTGTTTAATATTTAACAGTTTGATTTCTCTGGTTATATTATGTGTATACATCATGAAATACAAAATTGCCTTTTAGCACATTTAGCCTTTGTTAACTGTAGAATCAGAGTTAAATACAATATGATCACTGCAATTTTGTTCTATGTGAAAAAGCTTGTATATCCTTGTTTCCTAGGTCTCATATTTCTAATTTGATTCCTTTTTTAAAAAACAAACTTTAATTGAGTACATTTTAAAAAAAACATTGAATGTAGTGGAATAACTTTTTGTCATTTATCTCCAAACAAATATTACATATTACATATATTATATACAGTTAAACCTTCAACGCTATATACATATTTTTCTGGTCTATATATTCTCTTCGTTCTTCTTTCTGGTTCCTTTCTTCTTTTCCCACCAATAATAAATTTATCCCATATTTTGTAATAGATTGTTTCATCTTTGTTTTCCATTTCTAATGTTAATTTATCCATTTCTGCACATGTCAGTATCTTTTTAATCATTTCTTCTTCATCCAGAATTTTGTTTTCCTTTCATTTTGAGCAAAAACTATTCTCGCTGATGTAATAACATGTATTATCGGGTAAACCTCTTCTTTACTATATCCCTTTCTCATATTTCTAATTTGATTCCTGCCTGTAGAGATACATACAATATCATTCTGGTATGTACCATATCCTGAGCCCTTGTGTCCTATCACAACCTTTTCCTCAAATGACTGTACAGGTTTCCAATGTAACAGAATAACATAATTGAAAGGGACCTTGCAGGTCTTCAAATCCAACCGCTTTCTCAAGCAGGAGATCCTTTACCAGGGGTATCCAAATTTGGCAACTTTGAGACTCGTGGACTTCAACTCCCAGAATTCCTCAGCCAGCAAAGCTGTCTTATACCATTCTGGACAAATGGTTGTCCAATCTCTTCTTTAAAACCTCCAGTGATGGTGATCTGAATTTTCCTTTCCAAAAGAAATCAGATTTTCTGACATCCGTTTATTTTTAATTGTCCCACAGGAAGGATTATACACATTAAATGTGGGTTGAGATTACACCTTTATGTTAAGAAAGGCTGGAAGGAAAAAAGGATTTGTATGATTCTGGAAGTACAAAATGCCTGCTTACATTCTGTCTGAACACCTTTTCTTAGCCAATTTGGAAAACAGACTAAGATCAAAGAAAAACTTATTTTAATTGTTCCAGATTCTACTTTACTGAAATTATAGCTATTGTTATTTAAAGGAATTATTTCTCAATATAAAAAATATATCTCCTGATCACAACTAATAAGTCACAAATAAATGATACCGTACATTTCTTGGAAATTACACATATACAAATATACATACACATTGACAATATCAAACAGCTGCAAGAATAACTTTAAACAGCACCATGCCAATTAATGCTCTGCAACGATGTTTGTGAGAGCCTAGCTATGTGCACGCCCAGGCATTCAACTAAGCATTATTTTTAAATGCATACTCTACTTCAATGAACTATCGATGGCGAAACTCACTCTCTCCCCTTTGCAAAGTAACCTAAGGCAACAGCTGTTGCATATAATAGTTGTCCTGGGTTAGACCTCTTCCATTCATTCTGTTCTTCCCTACTACTGTTCTTGGGTCTTACAAGCCATAGTACTTCTCCGATCAATTTACTGGGCAATTTCCTTGCTGATGAATCTTGCCAGCTGATCTTCAATTGGTTAAGAATTGATAGCAAGATTCCTTATTTTCCCCAAGCTACTGTTTCCCCCCACCCCGAACACTTTCTGGACAGGATGCTGTAAGGAGAAAAGCCACGTGCCTCATTTTCCTTTCTTTCTTGTTTCAGAAGAGAAAAGGCTATGCCAGCTTTGTCTCTAATCCTCTTATCTTAGTATATTTTCCCTTTCCAAGCTGACTTTTTTTAAAAAAAAATATACTTTTTCCTAGCCATTGCTCCAGGCTAAACTTTCTCTGATGTATTCATTTCTCCTCTCTTTTTCTCTCATCCATCTCTATAGTTCTTTTTAAGACTTTCCTAATTATTGGATTTTATTTTTCTTTCTCTGCTCTTTTGGACAACTTTCTATCCAGAGATCACAGTTTTCCTTCACACTCTAAGCTTATTAATAATTATCTCCTTCTTAATCTTCATCTATATGCTCTCTTCAGACGGTCCTATTTATATTCTTACATTATTCAATCATCTTGCTTAAAAACCTGGTTCTTGGGCTCAGATTTAAACTTCCATGTTCTGACAAACCACAACCCCTTTACAACAAAATGTTAGTCTAGTGTAACCACCTTAGCTGAATTTAGACAGTCTATCAAGTTTTCATTCTATAAAGTCCCCAATTCTTGATCTACTGAACAATATGGCCATTCAATTGTGTGTCATTGCATGGATTAACTGTCCATGCATACAGGTCACACACTGAACAGATAATTCAAGAAAATTTGTATTTTGGGGTTTTAGAATTTTAACGTTGCTATTAAAAATAAAATACAGATTTATTTAATATAAAGTGTATGTATAATTAATTTACAGTAAGTATGCAGCAAATATTAAACTTATCTTGATTTAGAGTCAGACACGTACACCTGCAGTTTAAGAAATATGCCATTCTCTAGCACAATATAAGTCTCCTAACTCCATAGAATGTTGAAGGTGCTTTTATTCCTGAAATTATACTTTCAGCCTGTAATCTATAAAGTATCAGTCAGTAAATCCCAGCTCAGGTTTTTTTTTTCATTATATGGACATTCTTTTTCTCTTCTGGGAAGACTGAAGTATCTCAACCCATCACACCAGAAACGGACATGCCATTATATAAATCCCCATTTAACAAAATTTCACACAAAAATAAACATGAACATGCCGTGATTTTAATTAAATTGTTAAATGTATCTTTTTCCCCCTACATCAAAATTTAATAGCTTATGATAAGATCATCCTTATTTAAATCTTTATTTGGGGTGCAGCTGTGAATATGAGTTTAAATCATCGATTTCCCAGGTGAGTTGAACTGCGGTTAAGTGAAATGTAACACTAAATCCTTTTACACAGCGGTTGAAACTGCAAAACAATTAAAAAGGAGTTTAAATTGTTTTAGTGCTTCTTAGACACCTTAGACTCCAACTGAAGGAAGCTGAAAGTGTTTCAGTACCACTGAATGTGCTAAGCTGACCTGGTGCTTGCAGAAGTCTAATGATGACACCAGTTGGCTTGGTAGCCCAGCTCAAAACTGAGGGCTTAGTTTGGGGGTCATTGCTCTCTTTGGTTAGTTTTGGGAAGGTACCTGCTCTGTCACATACACACCCAAATTTCTATTGATGTATGGTAGTTCCTTAAATCCACTGCTACATGCCTACCAACATATGGTAATCTCTTCCACTGACACTATGTTTCTAAGAAAAAAAATTCCTTAAATCCCTTCTACATGCCATTTTTTGCCGTATATGTCTTTCTGTCACTTGTGTTGACAAAGATATTTTATACTTGTCGCTTTACAGGTGATGAATGGAAGATGTTTCCAAGGTTTACATCTGCCTCGTGGCTCAGAAATTATGTAACTCCTACCAGCTAAATATATTTTTGTATTATCCAACATATGCAAAATTTTCAGAAAAATACTTATGTCTCCTTGTAAAAATAAAGACAAATATTCATTTGTAGAACAGTTTTTTTTAAGTATACTCACATACACACCTGGCATAACTAACTAAGGTACAAGTGGCAGAAAAATCACCACTAGGATTTGTTGCTTAGGGATGCACAAATACTTGGGCAGCTGCAGCTATCCAAAAACAACTGTGGCTGGTGTAAAAAGGCGAGCAAGTTTGATAAACGTTATTAGCTTGTTTGAAGAGCTGACAATGAAACTGACGGGGCTGGAAAAAACCAAACATAATCTATTTGGATTTTGAGATAGCCTTTGATGTTTGTAAATTCAACTCTGGACACATGATTTGTAAGTTACCAAGGAGAAATGTCAAACTACCAGAAAAATGGCAATATTAATGGGAGCAAATCAGACTTCAATGAAAATCATCAGGAAGTAACCTCTTCCAGGCCCTTCTTATTCCTGCAGAGGTGTGACAATAATTTCAAAATCAGTACAAAGAAGACCACAGTGAGCAAAGCACAAGATTAGAAAATGTAAAAATTCTAAGTTCAAAACTACAATGCATCCAATTTAAAATCAATTTCACAAGAACATTGGTTTTTACTTTCTGAGAACATAACACTTTAGAACATAACATTTAATGCAAAAACATGATAAATTAATATCAGTGATGGGATTCTTTTTTTTTTTACTACCGGTTCTGTGGACATGGCTTAGTGGGCATGGCAGGGGAAGGATAGTGTAAAATCTCCACTCCCTCGCCACTCCTGGGGGAAGGTTACCCCCGGTTCTCTGAACTACTCAAAATTTCTGCTACCATCTCTCCAGAACTGGTCAGAACCTGCTGAATACCACCTCTGATTAATATACATTTTATATATTCTATCAGAAATTATTTTTTGAATGGAAGATTTACCCTAAATGAATTAGGTACTATAGTTCATTGGATATTGATTCCATTTATCTTGACCATCTTGAATTCTGCAATGCCTCCTTTTAACTGAATTATAGAATTGAAAAATCATAGATGTCATTTAATTTAATGTTTGGTTTGGTTTAGTGCAGAGTATATTAAAACATTTCTGGCAGAGAATCATCTAGCCTTTGTTTGAGGACCTCTAGTGAATGAGAAGTCACCAAATCATATGGTAATCTCTTCCCTGGCTGCAACTCATACAATTAAGAAGGTCCTCCTGATGTCCCTGAACCTCTCTTCTTGTAGTTTAAACACATTGGTTCACAGTACTCCAAATGAAGTCTGACTGAGTGACCAGAATGGAACCATTACATCCCATGATATTGACTCTACACCAGGGCTGTCAAACTCCCAGCCCGCAGGCCAGATGCATCACTTGCTGGCCATGCCCACACCTGGTTTAGCTAAAGGGAAAAAAGTCCCAATATGTCACATGATGCCACCATGACGACATGAGTTTGACACTTCCTGCTCTACACCCTTGTTAATTAACTCCAAGATAGAATTTCACCATTTTGATCATGTACAAAATTTACATTGAACAGTTTAGCTGGATTCTCTATGGAAGAAATTCTACTTCAGAGGAATCTACTTCTCCAGAGCAATACTAATGCTATGGAATGGGCTTCCCACTGGCATCAGCCTGGTTTTGTCCCTAATAGCATTTACAAATTATTTGTTTCTAAATAATTATTTACAAATCTTTATAATTTAGCATTATTTAAAACTGAGTTCTTTTAAAAAAAACACTTTTTTCAGTAACTTTATACTCTCACCAAGAATGGCTATTACATATAAATAGCCAGCAAACCACACTCACCCTTGCACTGATGATGTTACTTAATCTGATAATGAAATATCTGCAAGCTTGGAGAACACCAACAGATTTAGAAATCCTGCTTTAAATTATAGCTTCCTACCTGGCCTTGCATTATTGCAATAGGTGAGTGGAGTTACCTGGTAATCAGATTGGGCAAGCATTTGGTTTGCATTTTTGCAGAGCTGCAGAGTCATGATGGATATCCTTGACCCTTGATATACTGAATAGAACTAGATTTCTGGATTAAATATGAAATAACACTATGCCCTAAATATAAACTTAAAATAAAAAATTTACAGCTGTTTTTATCAGTTGGCTGATTGATCATGCAGCAATGTTTTAAATCCTTATCTCACCTGGATAAGTGTGCAATCCTGTGATGATTTCAATTTAACTAAATTACAACATTTAGCTACTTTCAGTATTACTGGATTGTAATCATTATTAACTTTAAGACTCATGGATGAATTTATCTCTTTATATCTACTTCTATGGTGTCTTTGGCAACACTAAAGGTTTTTTAAAAAATATTTTTTGTTAATGTATACCATGTGAAATGGCTTACACCTAATTGTTAGGTATTAGGCATAAAAATGGCATCTTTTAAATCAGACTATGGAAATGAATGCTTGCATTGGAATAAAACAGGAACACCAGATAAGATAAACTTCACACATTTAAATTAATATTTTAAAAGCTATCTTTTGTCTTGGACATTGCAGAAGAAACAAAGAAATTAATATTTTCATAACATATATGTCATTTTATATTTCATGCATGAATCATTTGGAAATGCAGATTAATTCAAAAACAGTTTAGCAAGCTGAACTATTGAATTGGGTCCTCTAAGATTTAGGATTTGTCATCTCTTTTACAGTTGACACCCAGTGAGAGCTTGTCAATTACAAAGGAGTGAAATGAAGTGAAAATAAGTCACATCTTCATCTTTTCGTTTTATGCTTGGCTGATTATGGAGAGACATCATTTACAAGCCGAGAATAATTACTTGCAAAGTTATGTTTTACCTAATCCCAAATTATTTATTATTTTATTCTATTCTGATCAGGCATTGTAATTGAATAATAATCTTATTGCCCAAATTACCATAAAATAAATCATTTGGCTACCAAAAATGTGGGTTTTATGAGTAAAAATAAAAAAAAATCTACAAATAGCTATCTTCTTTTATGGTGGGTTATTTTTATCTTTTATAAATACGTACTGGCACCTAATTTAGCAAATATATTAAAAAGTGAATATATGTTATTGGGGAAAAAACACAACATGATGAAAACCTCTATCTGTTTACATAAACACACACTTTGAATTTCCTTTAACATCTCTGTGTACTCTATTAGCAATATTTCTGCTTATTTATATCATTCTGCTAACAGGGATCATTTTTAGGCTGAGTACAATTTAGCAAATGTATCTCCTCTGCAGTCTTTATGTGCTATATTGAGAACATGCAGGAGAGTTGTTCATAATCCATTAACTGAATAAAATGAAGCAACATTGTTTGCTACACTACAGTCTATTATGTTCTCTCTGCCTCTCCCTCCCTCCCTCCCCCCTGTCTCTCTCTTTTACCTTTTACAAAATATAGATGTATCTCCAGCATTTTTTAATCATCACTGTTGCTTTGATCCTGGACAATACTTAGCATCAGGTCAGGTGGCTTTGAGGCTATGATTCCTAAACTTGTTTTGACAGATTATGGGATGAAGATTAGAATCTGTGTGCAAAAAACCAAGGAATCTATAGTGGTGGTGTAAAAATTCACATTTTACTAAGAGTTTTGCTCTAAAATACATTTCCTTCAATGTATCTAATATTGAAGAGAGGGGCATACTATGATTACTACCAGGAAAGATAAATTCCATCAGTATAAATAAGAGTAGTACATGTGCATAGAATAGCAAAAATATAACAATGTGTGCACAAGATTGCTTCGAGGTGGGAAATTATTATGCCCAAGGTCTGGTGTATGGGAAAACTGTTCCTTAGGGATTTATGTGCTTGAAAAAAGCAATTTGTCACAAGAGTTCTTATGACAAAACTGCCTGGGTATGGCCTTGAAGAAAACTCAGAAATTACACTGGGGCTTGAATGTATCACTAAGGCTTTTGTTGGGTACATGAGGACATATAACACCTGTTCTGCTGAAGTTGCAATGATCTGCAGCTTCTTTTAACATTCTAATTCAAAACTATAAGCAACAAAACCCTTCATGTGTGTAGAGACTAGGAGCCTTTTCACCTATGGCTGATAAATGGGGTTTTAGCATGCTTCTTTTCTTGGTAAGTCACAAAGAACAAATTCCTGGCAGTAGTCTTCCCTGGGCATGCCAGTTTTCCTTAAAGGGAGAGAATGAGCCTCCCAGGACTCCAAGGTCTTTGTATTGATGCCATGCATTGCTTGTAAACTCCAAGAGCTTCAGGACATATTCCTGCTGATGGGGATTTATGAGTATTTCTCCAAGCAAAACTGAAGTTTATTGACCTGTTTGGAGCAGCAAAGCTTTGATTGTT
>JAOYMU010000001.1:105891169-105902578 GCA_025802295.1 Psammodynastes pulverulentus | reverse complement strand
AGAATCCCATCTACTTCCTAAGCACTTACAATGTCAATATTATCCCACAATATTATCCCACAATGTCAATATTATCCCACATCATTCACAAGTTGAGGGTCCAGTAGTCTTTATTGGCATTGCCCAGTCTGTTTCATCTCAGATCTGAATGGTTTTGTTTGCCAAGTGGTGTGAAAATTTTTCACAATAATAAAATAGATAGACTTTCAAATAACCCTGGCCTTCTATAAAAGAGAACTATTCAACTTTAAAAAGATTAAGCACAACTCAGCAGACATACTTTTCATTATCAGTGTCTGGTTAATCTTAAAATATGTCTTCCTCCTGTGGCACTCTAGGCAACTCTTATGTCACATTATCTCCTGAGATCTTCAGTAAGTCAAGGGATACCAATGGATTTGTGAACAGAGATAGGCTACTCTGACCAAGGTGTCAACTGAATTGCTCCAGATGCTTGTGAAATTCCCCAGAGCCCACTGAAAATGGAAATAATCCATTAGGCACCAGGGAGGAACAATCTAATATTATGTGTCCTTTCCCACTATGGCAATCAGAAAGGGATCTCATAAAATGTAGTGAAAGTTGATGTTATACACTATTAAATCATGTCAAATTTGTCCCGAGATAAAAACCATTTGTTGTACCATGTGATGGTCCTTAACAAATGGTTTTGCTTGTTTGTTTAAATGCCAAACTTATTGGATTTAAGAGCAAACTAAGAAGTATATTCAGTAGCTTATGATTTATGCTTAAATAAGCCCATTTCCATAAAGATATTAATTCATTTTACTTAAATTGAATCAACCAACTAAAAATTCATTTACTCCTTTCATATCAGTAGTAGCATATTTATAATAGCAGGAAATACTTTTGTGTCTCTGCATGATAGCTTTAAAAAGATGTGATTTTTAAAATTTATTTAATGCAAATAGTTACAGAAGGTAAATTGCTTAGGCATATACAAAGTATGTTTTCATGGTAGCATGGCACCATGGAAAATAATATAACATAATTGTATAGTAAAGGGAATGCAGCAACTTTAAAATGTATGTTTTTTGTAGGCAAGCAGATAAAAAAGTTAAAAGAGATATTGTTTGCAAAATCAGAGCTGCTTTTCTTTACAATTGATTTTAATGCAGTGTTATATATATTTAAGGAATTACTTCTCTTTTTGTCCTAGTGAAGTATCAAAAGGGGAAGTGTTTCTTTGATCTCTTTAAAAACTTTTAATACTCAGAGTGCTGAAAGTTGTTGAAATTATCAGAATCTGATAACATTTGGATCCAACTGTTAAGTGTCAACAGTTTCAACACATTCATTTTTCCCTTTTACACAGAATTTGTGGATGCAGATACTTAGTATGGTCATGTGTATCACCTTGAATTTTTGTACACTTGTAAAATGATTCATAACATGTACAATATTTTGTCAGAAGTAAATTTCATAAGATTCTGTCATACTTTTTAAAAAATTGAATCAGGTCCAATTCTCAAAGACTGTCTGGACAAGTTCCTGCAGGTTTTTTGGCAAGATTTTTCAGAAGTGATTTGCCATTGCTTCCTTCCTAGGGCTGAAAAAAAGTGAGTGGCCCAAGGACCTCCAGCTGGCTTTGTGCCTAAGGTGAAACTAGAACTCATTGTGTAGATGAAATGTTATCATCTCTGTGAATACAAACTCATGCAAGTATACAAATTATGAATTAGCAGTAACCGTTTCTTCTCCAGTGTATACCTGATTTCCGTCTTTCAGTACAATTGGTCCCAAAAGAATTAAAATAATTTATTGTTGGCTGGTTCTTGTTAATAAACTATAACTCATATTGGGATTGCTTTTAATGATGGTAATACATAATAGCAAGTGAGAGTTACATGTCACCCATAATGAAAAATAGTTCATACTTCTACAATACATCTATGTATCCATCTATACACAGTCAATTCCAGAATGACTGTGTGTAGATGATTATTTAAAAGTTATTCAAGTTTTAAAACATCATGGAAAATTACGGAACAGAGGTGGCCTTTTCTGGTGGCCTTCAGATGATGCTTTGGGATTAAATTTTCCAGAACTTCCAATGGACTGGAATGTTGGCTATACACTGAATATTTCTAAAAGAGATGCCATTTATTTAGTTGCAATCCTCTATTACTTTTCAGGAGAATACCTACCCTCACTTCCCCAAAAATATTTCTTCAGATTTACATTTGTTTGTCCATTCAATTTATACTTCAGTTTCCTCCTCATTTCTCTTATTTAATTAACAATATTTATGGCCTTCCCATTTTCCCTAGTAATTTTGGCTTGTTGTGATTGAACCTGAATAGGCAGTCTGGAGCCCATCAGATGTTGGTGCATTGCTCCCAGCAACCCAACTAAGATGGTCAATGAAGAGGAATGTTCTGGAGAATTATATATTCCCCACCTACTGAAAGGTCTAACTTTCAGGAGTTTTGCCTGTAGCAATTCTGAAAATCCAAATGATACCCAGTTCTTATTTTAACAACTAAAATTTCCCATAGAACATGGAAGCATTGCTACCATTCCTTATCAAAGCCTCTTGAATTTTGGATTAGGCAGAAAATCATTTATAATGACAAAACATTTTTTTAAAAACCTTGTTAGATATTTCTTTAGGAAAACTTCAGGGAGTACAGTATCTCAAATCCTTAGTAATATTGACCCTGTACTGTACAGTGCAGTATGTATTGGTAGAGCAACATAGTTTCATAATTTGAAATGTCATTACAAAAATAGTGAAAATCAAAGATGTTCTGTGAATATGTTCTATAATGACTGCTGAATTTATATATACAGTATATGCCTTGGACAGTCTCTACACTTTCTCTCTATCCTACAGAAAGGCAATTTTAACTCTGACCCAATTTTCAAAACCAAATAGCTGAGCCACTATGGAAATAAAATAAAATTTGCTTAGCAAAAGAAAAACAAATTAAGTATTAAATTTCTGATCATTTTCACTGCAAATCTCTGCAAGCTATTTACCATCTTCTCTGAGTTCTACTTTGAGGGATATCTGGAGTGTTCTTGGCTATATAAGTCCCCATAAAAATTATAATTATAACTGTAGATCAGCTCTTCCTGCCATGTTTCCTCAGCAATCCTGTTAAAATGCTTGTAGTCTCAAAATCACATTTTCAAAATAGAACATTCCATATGCTTATTCTTACCTATACCTTTGAGGTGTTATACCATTTATGCAATTCCACATGCATAATAATAACTTTGTCCCAGTAAATGTAACCATCATTTCATTCTTCTAGTGAGAAAATGAGAGGTGCTTGCACCTGTGAACAGCTCTGCTCATTTTCATGAATAGATTGAGGAAGATGGCATGGGAACATCTGCCAGGCCCAAATCAATGTGCACCTGTTCCTACCTCTAAAGGGTGGAGATTGTCATATTCTGTCTTCCACACCTGTGAAGCTGGAGAGCCAGCTTACCTATCTATATCTGCCATGAGGACTACAGAGGTGAGCAGCCTGAAATGTTTCTGCTGGCAGACTATAGGCAATGCATAGGTGGGCAATGGCCAAGGCAGAAAAAAGCAAGTGCTTATTGATGGAGAAGGGATGAAGGAATATCTCTGCACCATGTGGTAGCTGCAAAGGATGGGTATAGAGTTCTAAATTTCTTTGGAACAGGTGACATGGTTTGGAAAAAGTGGTGTTGATTTATGCTGTGGAATTTCTATAAAAATTCTATCTCTGTAAAATAAGTTTCTTGTTTCTTTTCTCTTCCATGATGTTTAAGAATTCCTTTTAGAGTTATAATTCTTGGAATTTTGGAGTTTGTAATGGTGGTAGCAGGAACTGGCATTGCCAATAATGGTTTTTAGCTATACTGTAGATTTCTTTTCCTCGTTCTTAAGCTTCCCTGGTGGACTAGATCTCCCACTATGAAACACCCAGGGGGAGGAGTTACCTAATGATGCTTTCTCTTAGAGAGAGATATTTGTCTATTCTTCTTGACCACCACAATATAAAGTAAGTAATAAAACAATCAATCTATGAGCATTCTGAAGTTCTAGCAACTTTTTTAAAATTAAAATGAGTCCACATGATAGATCAAGTTGGCAGGAAAATTTTTTTACCAGAGCATTAGCTGAAAACCATGAAGGTTTGGAGAGCTCAAAATTCGGTACTATAAGCACTTTGTGATTTTTAAGGCCAAAATGCTATTTATTTATTAGAATTATATTGTTTTTATCCGGAAGGTCAAAGCATGGAGATATTTTTCCATTTATATGCCTACAACAGCAACCCTGTGAGGAGAGACTTGAAAAGAAAATTAAAGTAGACGAATACTCTAACCACTATCCCATACTGATTCACAAATTGCATTAATTAGTAGCATATGGCAATCCTTTTTCTTTAACATAAAGTACATCCCTGGGCCTCTGGTACAGACCAAGATTATTACTGAATAGAGAAAGATTTAATCCTTCCGTTTCAAAAACATTCCTTCCCAAAGACTTCCCAACATTGCAGGTGCAAGAAGCAAAACCTGGATTAATGATACTGTTAGAATTATGTTTTATTAACTGCTGTCTGGTGAGTGAGTGGCTATAGTTGGGTTTGACAGAAGGTGTTAGGAATTCAGGAAAGAAAGGTTGCTTACCAAATTAAGATCTAGCAGAGAAAAGATTTTGCCATCTAGGATCACAAAGCTGTATTTTCTGTTGTACTCCTGTCCTTTGGAACCATGTTTTACCCAAGGTCAGTTCAGTATCAACCCTCCTGGCATTTAGGAACCTTGCTAAGATGGGTTGATTTGAACAGCTTTGGTGATCCACCCTTCCATTTGAGAGGATCCCACCCTTCAAAAGACCCTTGTTTAGTTTGATGTTTTGATGAATAGGAAGGCTCTGTTATTAGGCCTTGTCTATGTTGTATTAAGTTTTAGGGGTTTTTTGGCAGGTATTATTTAACAAAGCTTTAACAAAGCTACAATTATTTGTAAGCAACATATCAACTGCAACAGACAAACAAACCAGATATAGATCTTGGGGGTGCTGAGACCCACAAGCCATTTACCTCCAGATTTTTTTCTCTCACAAATTTTCTACTCTCTCCATACAATTATGAAAAAGTGGGGTAAGCAGGGTTGAATATTGATATCTACCAACACAAAGATATGGTTTTAATAAAAAAAGCACTGAAAATTAGCAAAATTGCTGGAGTCGTGCAGATATGTTCAACAGAAGCATATTGCTGAACCAATTACCTGAAGTTATGCCAGTGGTAAAAAGAAGTTTGATTGCCAAGGGATGTATCAATTTATGCATTATAACTTTAATTAAGAAGTTATAAAAATCTCTTCCAGTTGACACTGTCTGTGAAAGAAAATAAACTCTTTGATATAATTGTATATCCAGTAAATTGCAATGGTTTTAAAATTTACCTAAGATGAGAGAAAACTGCTTTCATCCATGAGTACAAAAATATCTGACCCAAGTCAATTGGCAAACATGGATAATGATATCATTTTTTTTTTCATATGCAGAAGAATACCTTTGCAGGAAACACTGACAGGATGTTGATAGACGATGAAAGTTAAATACTATTTAACAGCTTGGAAAGTTGGAAGGTATACTTTTTATATCTCTCTACTTTTCTTTTAAAAAAGCAGTGGTTACTTTTATATGTGTGTATCCTAAATCTCTGGAAAGAAACCCTTAACCTGTGTGAAATTGCATATTAGATTTAGTAAGCAGATTGGCTTATTTCCCACCATCTAAATTTGTCCAAACATTGGCTTTTATGACCCTTTCTGGTATTTATGTATAGTAGGCAAATGTAAGCTTAATTTCAAATGTCCTGTGACTACACTGACTTATCGAATGACAAGAAAAGTTCACCTCATCCTTAATTGGAAGACAACTTTAAGAGGGAGTCAGACAGAGAGAGAATAAAGATCAGACAATATATATAATAAACACTGCTGTTAAATTACTGGAGATATGCCGAGAATCAATTTTTAACTCAAATCATGTACAAATTTGATGCTTACTGACACATTGCCCTCAAGTCATTACAGTATATAATAAAATATGCAAATTTAATGATAGCTTTGTTATAAATGATGAGTTAAAGGGAACGGGAGTTTGGTAATAATTGTAATACCTATAATGAAACCATAATGTTAGTTTCCCTCCATTTAAGTTTGTTAATGTATTTATTTAAAACACAGTATTCGAAATGTTGACGGCACTTGCTGAATTCTAATGAAGGTCCTATTCTAGATATGAATAAAATATGATAGAAGAGTAGCAGGAGAAATAATATATGTTTTCTAGTAAGTTAGTTTAATACACAGGAAAATAATTGAATTATTCTGTGCCTATTTCTAGATTATTCTATGTGCACAAATTAAGAAAGGACTAGTTGCAGGTTTTTTTACAAAGCTGAATAAATAGGCTACAGTTTCTGTTTTAGTGTAGAAATTTGTAGTCTATTTCCACAAAATACCATAAACATTTATTGTTAAAATCTTATTGGAGACCAATTACTTTTCTCCAGTTCTTTTTTTTTCCCTACAGTTTAACTGCATGGTGAACACTACAGAACTATGGCTTTGTAAGTTGTGTCAGCCTCCAAAGCACAACCTACAACAGCACAGTCTGCAACAGCATGTCCATTGCAGATGGTTCCTTGGTTTTCAGGGATTCTCCATTTCCCATTCATCTATCCAATGAATGGCATAAATATAATGAAAGCAGAGGAATTGGCATCATAGGATTCATAGGTATAGATGACCCACTGTATTTTATCTTGCATTCCCTTTCTTGCTATGTGTCTTCAATGAATCTGACTGTTTGTATAGAGCTACTGTACCATCTATTTTCTGAAAAAATCTGGAGGACCTGTAGCTGTTAACAGAGTTCTTGAGATCTCTTTGCTACTATGTTAGTAGTCAGCTCTTAACCATCAGAATTCTGTATTGCTATGTGTAATCCAAGTGCAGTCTGCCCCCTGCCTTCATTTTATCCTGCCTCCCTTCAACTGTCATAGCCTGGAAGGGTTTTCATTATTGGAGAAAAAATAATTTTTTTCCAGACCATTTGAAAAGTTTGTCCTGCACCCAGATTTCATTCCCACCCCCGGTGCAATATATGTTTCAATTATCAGATTCTCTCAAAATTCTTTTTAAGATTTTCAAAGCGAGAGAAGCTGTCTTGGGAATGAAGAGCTGGGAGGGTCCATTTTTACCAAGTGGAGACAACTGAGAACAAAGGAGGAAGATGTTCTTAATTTTCATCCAACTCAGAATATGCAGAAGCATATTAGGCACAAGATTGGTCCAAGAACGGATGAGTGCTTTATCTCACTATATGAGTTTGTGGAAGATCTTTATATGTTATGTGATGAATTTGTACTGTCTAGAGAAGAAAGAACATTTCATATGATCTTGCAGGTTTGCTGGTCAGACCTTGATAGTTATGTACATCTAAATATAATTTCAATTGCTGAAAAGCTTTCTCACCAATCTGGTTAGGGATAGGCAAGGCAAGGCTAGAAAGCATCTCATGCTGGGTATTTGAGATTAAATATTAAATATAGAGTATTTATTTATTAAATTTGTTTGCTGCCCATCTTGCTGCAAGGAAAGCACAGCTGTTTCTGGTTTGATCTAATTCAAGTAGTCAGTCTGATTTAGAAAATGAATTTGATCTGATCTGAAACATCAATTTGTACAATTGAGCTTATGTATTTATTTATTAATTCTTTCATTCTTATGTACCATCAAATCAATACAAATGCATGGAGTCATTCATGGAGCATCAAACTGTCAATCTGATTTAAATGAAAAGGACTTCTGAACATGTGCAAAAGTCCATTAAATCAATCTGAAGGCATCTGATTCAAATGAGGGTTTAGAATATTTTTGACAATTCAAATCAGCAAATATATTAAATTAGGAGGAGACTCAAGCCTAATTGCTTAGGATGATCCTTTGAATCAAATCTCAAAAGGGAATAGTTTGTATCACAATGAGTTTATATATGTTGAAGAATGATATAAATGAATACCTCTATATATAGATATATATATTTATAAATTTGAGAGTGCCCTTTTTTCCACTACACTGAGTGGGAAATCCATTTATTTTATATTACAAATGATTTCTGCATACACTCTTCCTTTGCTGTTCTGTGTTTACCAAAAACAAAGGGATCATATTTTAAAAGTGTTTAATATGTATTTAAAAACTGGACACTTCTTCTCTTCCCAGAGAATAAAACAAAGATCCTGTGGGGCAGTGTAGTTGACAACACCTGTGATGAATTATTTGTAAATGTAATGAATTACATTACTAGGGGCATGTCAAATTATACGTCGATAATGAATTTTTGGATGCATCTGCTATGTAATTGTTCCCAGCGGACATGTATTCATCTTCACCTGGCATTATTTTCCTGATTTTGGTGGATTTTTTTTAATTATGCATTTTCGTTCCTATCATAATTGTTACCATGATCCCTGTTCCTTTGTTCTAATCAGGCCCCTTTAACGCAGTGCATATTCTGAACAAAAGAGGAGGAGAAAACACACACACAGGGATATTGGCTAAACAAAACCCTGGTCTTTATGTGTTACTGTGTAACAGCCTACTTGGCTTCAGAGCATTGGGTGGTGTTGACAGGGAGATCGGTTGTTTTCCTGCCTCTATCTGCCAGCTGCTGCTGCAGTGTATTCTGAAGCACACAAAACGAATAAAAGTTAAAAGCTGTGCCGATGACAGATATGCTTGCATAGCTTTTATTTGGTCTATCTTGGATTTTAAATAAGGCAAATAAAGCAAATTGAGAGTGTAAACCAGCCCGTGTCTCGCCTTGACTTTTGTTATGGAAACATTCTCAATGAAATGATCTTTCATCAGTTTACAAGACCAGAGAGCACCGGTTTTGTGTTAGCCAAGTATACACAACTTTTCAACAATAATAGTGTTTGCTATCCAGAGCTCAGTTCCACTTCACAAATTTATTCTGCGGAGGCAAACCTTGTCATTAATACCACAGCTCATGGATCAAAAGTTCTTCTGTGAATAATACAGTTGTTTCCCTATTTGATCTTAGACAGATGATTGATTTGTAGCCCAGTCCAAAAGAAGGATTCAGCTGAAGTATCAGAATTGAAGTTAATTTGCAATCTATTTTGATTCTAAACCTGCTGGGAAATGTGATCTAAGGTCTGATTTCCACATTGCTTAATTCTAGTCTAAGCTGCTCAATGTTCCCTGAAAGTCACCGTAGTTCTAGTTATACTGGGATAACCACGAGTACAGGTAGTCCTCGACTTAAAACAGTTCATTTAGTACTGTTCAAAGTTACAGCGGCACTGAAAAAGTGACTTATGACTGTTTTTCACACAACTGTAACAGCATCCCTGTAGTCACATTATCAAAATTCAGACGCCTATCAACCGACTCATATTGATAATGGTTGCGTGTGACCATGTGATCACTTTTTGCGACCTTCTAACAAGTTAAGTCAATGGGGAAGTCAGATTCACTTAACAACCATGTTACTAACTTAACAAATGCACTGATTCATTTAACAACTGTGACAAGAAAGTGGTAAAATAGGGTATTTCACTTAACAACTGTCTCATTTAGCAACATAAATATTGGGCTCAATTGTGGTCATAAGTTAAAGACTACCTGTAGTATTTTGGAAATAATTTTTTGACAATTAAGCAAATGTATGCTGTAAGTAGGGATATGGTGGCTCAGCGGCTAAGACGCTGAGCTTGTTGATCGAAAGGTTGGCAGTTCGGTGGTTCAAATCCCTAATGCATAACGGGGCGAGCTCCTGTTACTTGTCCCAGCTTCTGCCAACCTAGCACTTCAAAAGCACATAGAAAATGCAGGTAGAAAAATAGGGACCACCTTTGATGGGAAGGTAACAGCATTCCATGAACCTTTGGCATTTAGTCATGCCGGCCATATGACCACAAAGATGTATTTGGACAGTGCTGGCTCTTCAGCTTTGACACAGAGATGAGCACTGCCCCGTAGAGTCAGGAACAACTAGTACATATGTGCAAGGGGAACCTTTACCTTACCTTATGCTGTAAGTAAAGGTCATAAAACAACTTTAAAAGAAAGGTGGTCTTAACTCCACCCATGCAATAATTATCAATTTAGGACAAGTCAAAGATATTTCATTACCTATCAAGGTATTCATGATGAGATGTTATGAAACATCAAGAGTCATAGCCTCTTAAAAACAACAACATATACTATGCTTAATTATTACTGCCATTCAATCACAAATAACTACATAATGAAATTTGATTAGGACAACAATTTTAAGGTTCGGGTACTGAAATAAACTTAATTGAATTTTATGACATGAGATTACATAAAAACTATGGTTTAAACTGGGTTTCTTTCCAAGTAAATATATTCAGTGTTAGGTGTCAAACAATTTTCTTTGAAATCGAAACATATATGGATTTCATGATAAAGATAGATATTGTAAAAAATATCTTGATATGTCTACAGGCATGAAGTAAGCCTCTTTTCCATCCTCCTTAGTGAGTCCTATAGGGAACATAGCTTCCTGTACCACACCTAAAATACATGTTCCTTCAAAGATTCTCCAAAATCCTTTGCTTCATACATAATAATGCTGAAAAAAATATATCACTGATAGTATCTGATTAATTTTGCTGTTGTTCTTTGCTCTTCTGATCCCTCTTTTCAAATAACTATGTATGAATGCTATATGACAGGAGTTAAAATACTAAAATAAAAGTTTAAAAATGACATATAAGCATTTGTGCTCCTCACCTACCTAAGTAAGTGGGCATGGTAGATATATTTTATTTTTTTAATGATTCATTTTGATTCTTACAGACACGCAATCAAATGGTAGATATTTTTAATGCAACAGTATGAGAATTTTAGAAAAACCTTGCTGGTTGACAGCAAAAAAAATCTATAATTATCAATTATCTATAATTCTTTGTACCAGCCCCAAAGAAGCAAATATTTGTGAGAAAAGATGATCTAGAGGCCCCCAACCTTTTGGTCACCAGGACCGGTTCTGTGGCAAGAAGCTTTTCTGCAGACTGGAGGATTGTGGGTTCATGTGCTGCCTGCATCCCGTGGATGGGACTTTGGTTATTTGTGCAGCCTAGTTTCTGACATGCCATGGACCTCTGATCTAGTGGACAGGCATATAAGTAAAAATGGTCTCTTCTCCATTTTGCCAGCAGAGGCATTCCTTGAGTAAAAATCTCCTCAGGAGATTTTTGAGGAAGTCACTGTGGTAAGAATCAGTTTGGACACTAAATTATCCTTTAGTTCAGGGGTTCCCAATCTTTTCCGGTTCGCGGCTCCCTTAAGTACTTCCGATTTTGTCCGCGGCTCCCTTAAAAATTA
>JAOYMU010000001.1:105876617-105891075 GCA_025802295.1 Psammodynastes pulverulentus | reverse complement strand
GGAGCTTGCCAAGAAAACTGCAGGAAATGGTCCAGGTAGAATCTAATAATCAGACATGACTGAATGATAAGGGGGGAAATCCTTAGTCAAGAGATCTGTAATTATTATTGTACTTCAAATGAATAACTGGGCCAAATAAATCTCATCCACTCTACATGCCTAAGCAGATCACTGGAAAAGAGGTGGTAATAGTATTCTGCTGTTAATGGGTTTTTTGTAGTATATCGTCTAGCTCACATTAAAAACAATATTTGGGGTATATTTAACTTTTGTTTACCTTGCTTTTTTATGTTTGGCCAAATAAATGTAATCACACATACGGAATCTATTTTGGTTTGAATCAATCCCTCAGGTTTTGTAACTTTATATGAAACAGAAACTCCCCCTAATTGAATGACGTGCTGCCTACAGTCTTTTGAATCCTAGAGTCAATGGACCAAGGTTAGTTCACCAGCAGAACTTAAAACTACAATTTCTTGCCAAAAACCAACCAGTCAAAATTTGCAGCTTTATTTTCTTAGCAGGCGTACAAAGATAACTAGACAAAATTAATAGGTTTATGGTTCTTGTAGGAAATATTTCATTACTTTTTTTCACGGCTATATGTCAAATAACTTTGATGTCTTTATTTCATGTATTCTTTCTAATATCTATAGTTATTTTAAGAGCTATAATGCTATTATATTAGTCTGAGGTGTTTGGGTGAAAAATTACATGGGTCCCATTTTAACTCATAATCTATCAACCTTTTATTTTAATGATGCTTGTAAAGTAACAGTATTTGGCAGGCAATGTATGAAAAGTTAACTTCCTTAGGTTTTGGAAGTTTGAAAAGAAACCCAACACTGATCAAGAGCAATCTATGGATGATCTCTCTTTCTTATGTGCATAGTCTAAACTGTAAAAAGAAATAATATAGAATTTGCACAAGGCTACTTGCACTTCAAGGGGATGCAGTGGCTCAGTGGCTAAGATGCTGAGCTTGTCAATCAGAAGGTTGGCAGTTCAGCGTTTTTAATCCCAAGCATTGTGTAACAGAGTGAGCTCCCATTACTCATCCCAGCTTCTGCCAACTTAGCAGTTCGAAAGCACATAAAAAATGCTTGTAGAAAAATAGGGATCACTTTTCTGGGAAGGTAACAGCGCTCCATGTGCCTTCAGCTTTTAGTCATGCTGGCCACATGACCACGGAGATGTCTTCGAATCGCTGACTCTTCGGCTTAGAAACGGAGATGAGCACTGCTCCTCTAGAGCCAGATATGACTAGAACACATGTGCAGGGGAACCTTTATCTTACTTGCACTTCAGAGCCACTGCTTATGTACTGAACATATTAGATTAGGTTAAATGGCTGATGCAGAGCTGGAAAACTTTCTCTAAAATTCTGAAAATTATAATGCCATCTCTACAACTGGAAAAATTGTGTCCTATTCTTTCTGATGGGGATTTAAATGTGCATTGGTTAGCTGAGAAGGTCTGAGGTACTACATGCAGTTTATAGCCTATATGTTGCCTATTTAGGGTCCAATGAAGAACTCTGTGTAAAGTTGTTCATGTAAAATGATGGGACATCATTGATTGATTTAACTAGGCCTTGCCCCAGGACAAATATGCAGAATTATTTTTTTTAAAAATGCTCAGCAATGGGGCTTGGTAGGCCTTTTATCATTAGGAGTATAGGAAAAAGTAAATAGCTTTGAGGGAAGGTGGAAGAATAGCTACCAAGACGATGATCAGGTAAACGAGAACTGAGATCAGGGCAGGAATGCTCAGAGTCTATGACTATGTCTGAGTTTCAGATATGATTGTCCCTAATTCTCAGGAAGAGAAAGGGGAAAACACATTTAGAATTGCAATTTTCTGTTTTGTTTAAGCTTTACAGTAAAAGTAATACTGAACTACATGATGTTGAATTCTTTGTCTGATTTCCCTTGAAGGGCTGACCTTGAATGCTTACATTGAGAGTAGATGGCTATCTGTCAGGAATTTTTTCTAAATCCTACATTGTGAGTCCTGTAATAAATAAGAAGTGGGAATTGAAAACTCTCTTTTTCTAATGTCTCTCTCATATCTAATTCTAATTGTGGTATTAGTGGTTTTACCACAAGACTGAGGAGGAACAATTGGATAGTGATGTACAGGATATCTCTTTCCTATATGGACATGATACATAGAACTTTACATATAATGATTATGTAATATAGAATTAAGCAAAAATTTATTTTAGTCACTAAAGGAATATACTTTGTTTTGCCTAGCCCTTGGTGGTATATCTCTATAAAGTAGGGTGTTCTTTCTCATCATTTATTTATTTATTTATTTATTTATTTATTTATTTATTTATTTATTTTGGGAAACAGATTCTCTTTAACTTTGAAGTGGTCTTATCTCCACCTGATATAAACAAATATATGGGCATTTGCAAATATCCAGCATTTTCCTACATGAAGAATGATGCCACTATATGATGTAGTGTTTCTTCAAATGGCAACACAAGGAAAGTTTGACTATCCTACAATGAATTTGGTCTGCCTGTCACTTCAGCATGCGTGTGCATTTTTGAGAAGAGAGGGAGGAATAAAATGCAATGGAAGAACTTTCAGTTCAACAAATAAATGAATTTACCAGCCTGCTATATGCTTTCTAGGTCAGATCTAGGTTGCAATCTGAAGATCAGTCTTTATAAATTATTTAATTACAATGAGATTCAGATGTTGAAGTTTTGTTTTCCCCATTGTCTATTATTGAAAAAAACCAATACTATTTTTGTTTTTAATCCATACAATAATGGATTGAATGGAACAAATAAAGAGATTACCATTAAGTTGTTTCATTTTTCCAGTCATTTCAACTGTGCCAAATTTTTACACACTTAGTTAGGATGTATATCTCCAAAGGAAATGATATAATAGGGTATTGTAGGGTGTAGTTATTGATTAAGGGAAGGTAAAACTAAAGAAAAGGATTGGGAAAAGGAAGAACTGAACAAAACATGGACCAACTAAATAAATAATAAATTTCTTAAGAGAAATTAAACAATCAAAGGATAAAACTAAAACACATTGTTGTTCATGGCAGCAGCAAGGCAAAGGCTGAGAGCTCTGTCAGATAGCATTTAAAAACACAGGAGACAAATTAAGAAAAGATTTGATGGCCCAAGGTGTTAAAATCCCTTGGGTTCTTTTGGTTGGTAGTAATTGCTATATGTGACTGCACATCTTCTCACTGCCTTGTTGTCCTTTCTACTCCAAAATATTTCAAAGATACACATGTTGCTAGTCTTGATATTCTTTTAAAAGAAGCACTGATTGTTTTTATAATTTCTGGAAACATCAGAGTTTGGAATTAGAATCAGAAATTTATGGAGACTTTGATTTGGACTTAGCCCATATTCTCTACTGAATATCCTTCCTAAGACAACTTTCAATATAGATGTTACAGTGCATTAGGCAGTGACATGCATATTGAGCTATAATCCTACTTATATCTATAGATTGATAGAGCCGTGGTGGTGCAGTGGCAATTCAGTTCTCAATTGCTCAAGGTTACTCAGCCTTCCATCCTTCTGAAGTCAGTAAAATAAGGATTCAGATTTTTGGGCTCAATATGGTGACTTTGTAAACTGCTTAGAAAGGGCTGTAAAGCACTGTGAAGTGGTATATAAGTCTAAGTGTTATTGCTACTGTTATTTTTTAAAATCATTTTTATTAAACATATTTGCAATTAAAAACATATCACTCATGGTTGCGCGTTCGAGGCAGCACCTTTTAACATATCAATCATTATATGAGTTTTAAAAACTTCATATTGTCTTAATTCTAATTTAACATAACATATTACTTATACAATAGCTACTGCTATTTTCATACATGCTACTAGGATGCTGGAAATTGCAGTCCAAGACATCTGGAGGATTTCACATTGGGTAGAGTCAGCATTTGCTATTGGAATAAAGAGCATTCTTCCAATCAACATTAAAAAGAATTAAAATAGGAAGGGAGAAAAGAAGAAATTTATTTGAATAAAACAAGAAGATAGAATGGATCCGTTTAGTCTATGTTTGGGTTCAAGGAAGATTTTTTTTCCTCATCAACTTTTTACTAATAGTCATCACAAGTGATAGAATTTATGGGCACATAAGATTTGTAATAGTATTCATGATATAAATGAAGACTTTTCCCTTTTGCTATTTTTTACATAATTAGTTTGAACATTTTTTTTTCACTTCTGTATTTTACCTTGCTTCCTGTCCAGTATGAGGGATCAGGAAATCCAGGCAGTTCAAATGAACATAAAAGTACACTTTACTAAAGCCAAGTGGTTACAGTGAAGAAAATCTAAACTTTCGCACCTAAAACATCTGTTTCACCTTTCCCTCCCCCTACCTACCCCGCCCCCTGTTATCTTCAATTGTCCAATTGCATTTAAACAAATTGTTTTGGAATGGTCCCTGCAATTGGACAATCTTTAATTAAATTATTTGCCGTATTTTCTTTGAAGGTAAGATGTTGGAATTGGAAACATAATCCCACAACTTGGTCAACATCATCCTTCCAATTTGTTTGATGAGTCCTAATGGAAAGATTGTTCGTTTTGTATTGCTTTGTAGTGTAACATTAGGACATGCCTATTGGGAATTTGGGGTGATGCTAAATAATGTCATAACCAAGTTCAAAATCCATTAGCAAGGCAAAGTTTTAAATTTCCTCTCTGTCAACAGTATATAAAAATGCTTATAGGTTCCTATTTGGAGAATAATATAGCCATCAGAAGCTGATAGCATGACAATTTAAAAGTAAGCAATTGGAGAGATCACAATTTTTTATGAGAAAATCATTCATAGAATTTTTGCTGTATTGGGAATTTTCAGTACCAAAAGATGTTGGCTGAATGTGTCTAAAATTAATAGAAGAAGAATCAAGTGGCTCAGTTGACAAAAGCTGCAATGAAATAAATGCCACTTTCTTGATTATGATAAACCAATTAAATCTAATTTCTGTTCTGTTTTCATACATAAGCAACAGCTGTACACGCTATCCATGAGTAATTAATTGCTTCCAACTGCCTGCCAGTGAAAATGATAGTTCTTTACATTGATGACACAACACAACATGTGTCCCTAAACACATTAGGGTTTATCATATGATTACACAATATGCCATAGGGATTTACAGAACAGGCAACAGATTTAGATCAGAACAGGAAAATGTGCAAGCTTTGTTCAACATGACTGGCAGAGGATGAATACAGCATTTCCTAGAGACATAACACATTCAGGAGGGGTGAGCACCAAGAAGGATGCCTTTAAAACCTTTAGGCAGTGCCTGCACCTACCCACATTGCTATTAAAACGACAAGAAATGCAGGGGGGGGGATACTCTATATTTTCTCTGCGCTATTGTTGTGGCACTACAAAACCCTTCCCCAAGGCTTGGGTAATATTAAGCCACTGGTGTTTTAAAGTTTTTCCTTTGAGTGTTTTCTGATGATTCTTCTTCAGTTTGATGGAAATAGAAACCGCTTGGGTTTTTCTTTCCAAAGGCAAGGAACATCTCAATGAATCAAAAAGTATGGTACAGTACCTGCAGCATAAAAATACGGGTTACAAACAGAAATGATTCAAAGAAAAGTGAAAGACATTCCAAAAAGCATTTTCAGGTAAAGTATAAATATAAAAAAAACTCTCTTGTGACAGACTTTGAAAAATAAGCATCTCTTTAATCACTGTGTATGCTTTTATTATCTTAATGATTTGCTTGAATTTCCCCTTCTTGGAAAGTTTGTTATGAACATTTAGTAATAAGTACTTTAATAAAGAAATGGATGTTCGCCACACTATGGCCATCTCACAGTATATTCACATTTTTTAATACAAAAAGATTAAAATAGGATTCTGTTGACTAGTTAAGACTTTGTAGTTGTAGTATTGCCCTTTTCTCTGCCTTTCCCTTTTAGTCCCTAACAATTATGGGTACATGAAAAGACCTTTACTCAGGACTTTAGCCCACATTTCTGATGAAATGGAGTGATGTCCATGAAAACTTGCTATATATGGAAACAGGTTTCACAATCCCTAATATGATAAAAAAAGCCCTCTTGGATTATATCCTGAAATATAAGTTTATTTCTGTCAATATTAAACAGCTTCATCCAGGATCATTCTAGAGATAAGGATGACATCTGACAAATCCATTGTGAAAGGAACACTAGGAAGAGAGGAAAACTAACCTTTCCTGTGACTTTCCACTGTAATCTGAGTACTGGAATCCAAAAATATACCAATGAAAGCTGAGGAGAAACTGTTTGCAAATAATATTTATTATTTATTGTGTCTTCAGGTCAGTTTTTTTACTCCTGGTGACTGCCTAGATATCTCCATATCAGAACTAGTTTGCCAGTGTCTCCTTTTCAGGGCTGAGGGAGACTGGATGGCCCAAGGGTCACCCAGCTGGCTTCATGCCTACAAGCAGGACTAAAACTCAGGACCCCTTAGCTTCCAGCCTAATGCCTTAACACCACACCTAATGACATAACACCAAAAAGTACCAGAGAAAAACCTGCACACGTTTTTGGGCAGTGGCTGCAATCCGACATAGTTAACCTATTACAATCCATTCACATCATCATTACTTTGCTCTCTTGCATATCCATATTGTTTGTATGTGCATTTATGTTCACATCTGCATGGAAATATCTGTCCTCCCCCGATAGCTACATGTTTTCCACTTTGCTCTCTACAAATTATGCTCAGTTTACACATATAAGCCAGTCTACTTCTGCTATTCATTATGCACTACAAACTCCATAAACTGCCACTTTCCAAGAATACAACTGAGGCCTAAGTCAGCATTTTTACGATATCATCTGTACTAGCAAAACATTAAAGGCTCAATATTTAATAAACATAATAAACATCCCCATGAAACAAATTGTTCATAAACTACCTGTTTAATTTTTCAGGGTTCCTGAACCACATATTTTCTTATTAGTAGCAAGCCTGCTGGGCTGCAGGATAGATAGGGCCTGTCAGGGACAGAATATAATGTAGCGGTTTTATGAATTATTTCTGTGAGGAAAAGCCTATTACAGCTGACAAGATGATGATATTAGCCCATCATCATTCCAAAGGCACCACCCTTCCCCCTTTCATCCATCAGGCCTCTTGTATGGGAGCGGTTCGCCAGGCAGGCTTTGCATTGCCAACACAAAGACAAATACTTCCCTCTTTTCCGAGTCCATGAAACATTTAGTATTTCATTTCAAATCATGGCAGGTGACAGTAACAAATGGCCTAATGAATCTCCCTTATTGTCCCCGGTGAATCAGAAGATGAAAGAAAAGTCAAATCTCTTTCTTTCTCTCTCTCTCTTCTCTCTCTCTCTCTCTTTTTATCCCCAGAGATTGGATTTGTTTGTTTGTTTATTCACTTGGCCTGAGTAAAAATGGTTCCCACCAGATTCTAAAATGAATTTCTGGGTTGCCGGCAATTAGCAATCAGCAAACAATGAACAAGAAAAAGCAGAAGATCGGCTATGTTGCTCTGATGCTCTCTTTTTCTCAATTTGGAGCATAATTACCTGGAAATTGATTTCAGTGAGGTTTTGGCATTGCATTTCTTTTTTAAAAAATGTAAGTATATATTAAATGGATAGAAGTGGAGCTGGGGAGAACTAAAGCTAAAAAAAAGAATACAAAATGGAGTTGTATATTAGATAATTCTAATAAGATGTGTGCGTGGGAAAAATGCATCATGAATTATAAACTTCTTATTGCCTTTTTTGTTTTATTTAAAGGGAAATTGCATTGATGGTGCTTAAATCTTTTAGCAATGATATACCCGAGCCATACAAGTTTTATGTAAGATTGTTTTCTAAATGTGGTTGTCAAAGAGAGAAGTCTCTAGCAGAGATGTGAAAGATAGATTCTCATTTTAACATTGTACTGCAAGGCTGAGACACTTTCCCACAGATAATTCTACATGTCCTCCCTATCACCTTTTCTACAATTACATTTTAAAATTTGAAATATTTAAAGACTACCCACCGTCTACAGCACTGTTTTTCAACTTTGGGAATATAAGACCCAGAATTCCAGCATATGCCATGGGGAATTGAGGGGTTGAAGTCTGCACATCTTAAACTTGCCAAAATTGGGTTACCAGCCAATAGAAAGTAAGCTTAAATAGTAAAACCAAGTACAATTATAACAAAGATTGTTATTATAATGCAAAAAGAACACCTGATTGTCTTTAGGACAATCGGGAAGGACTGAATATGAGGATAAAAATGCCATGTCCAATCTAAACACCTGGCTGACTGTGCGATAAACCTTAATATAAAATGCTCAATCATCATCTTAAATCAGAAAGACATATTAGAGATTTAAGGCGGGATAATTTACAGAAATTAAATCCTGAATGAAAGGATAATACTGGGTTTCTGTCTAGAAACTAAAGGCAGATTGTATCAGTACACACCTATCTGCCATGAAGAGCAACACAAACGAAGTATCTCAACAAAAAAGGTCCACTCTTGTGTCCTCTCCAAATGTTCCTCCAACAGAGGGATGTTGTTTTTTCCTGATGTATCTTGTAAGGTTTCCAAACTTATATAGAGTGGGTCACTACCCTTTATTTGTGCTAAATCGTAAAAATAGTAGTAAGTCAGAAACTTTTGTGAGAGATAGCTTACACATTTGCTATCTAGGACAATAGAATGAAAATCATTCTGGCATTAAAGCTTCCACCACTTGGCAACATAAATCCTTGGCCTCAATGGAGGGGGGGATGAATGTACCCAGTGAGATTCTCAAACCCTCTTTCTTTATTAATCATATCCCTCCCAGCTTCCTCTTCTTGGAAATTTTCTCTCTTCCTTCTTTCTACTTTCTTTCTGCCATACTCGAGTTGTTCAGAAGAATTATCTGCATCTGTAATGTGGTTTTCTCTTAAAATAAAGTTTTAAAATACTTGATCTTGCTTGATACAATAATTATAGATTTTCTTAGATGAGATGGAAATCCGTCTTAATTGTTCATCCTGTTATCTTTATTGTACTACCTGTCTTTGTTAATTAATACTGATTTGATTTCAGTAAATGGACATTTCAGCACTAAATAGACACATGATCACCTTTATAACCATATTAATTTAACGTTCTAAAATTTTCATTTCATTTTATACAACTTGTAATTCTCTTTTCTCTTCTGTTTTGTTTTTTACTGATTGTCTTGGTTGTGCTTTTAAATATCTTTAAAATAAAATACCAGCTTTTCTTGCTTACACGACTTTGTGAAGCTCAGTATTCATGGATCGCACTGAATAAACTGGCAGTCAGATATAAAGAATGTTTTCTTAATTAAACTGACAAAAGCAGGAAAAGCACTTTAATGCTGGAGCATTTTATTTTTTCTATTCATACCCACTATCTCTGTCGATACCATGATACCTTACCTAGAATGGAGGACTGACTGGGAAAATGGAGTCATTCTACAATTCTACACTCTTTAATTGCAAAATCTCAAGTTCTCTTGAATGTGCAAAAAAGGGACAGCAGAATGGGACAGATGCACTGACCAGAGTAGGAGGCATATAGCCCTTAAAAAGATGGTGCATGGCTCCTTGCTGTTACAAATGGTTCTATGACTTATGTGCCACTGTTAGATATTACCGAAAAGGTCATTTTTACAATGCTATCAACTGTGAACAAGCTGTAACTCTTCAATACACTACCTACGCTTTATTTGCCTACTTCCACCTGGACTGCTGACAGGTATGCTCTCAGATGATGCCTTACACCTGTCTCCTTCCCCACTTGAACTTCAGTAGGAAGTGATAATAATAATATTTGATTTGCATATTTTATGCAGTATTTGAGATATTATTTTATGCAGTTTTTGAGAAATGTTATTATTTCACTCCCTCACACAACTACGTATATGTATTGTAGGATAGCAGTAATAGGGTCTTGGTTAAAACCATATCCTAAAACCAGATGGTTTTTGAGAAGGGACCCCCCTCAGGAGCCAGTCAAATCTCAGTAATACATGCCAGGTCTTATCTGTGAGTTAAGCCACAGATGAGGGAAGTTTTATTACAGGCTAATTTGTTGTTCAGTGACAGCAGCAAAAACTGCTGATTTCTGAAGACCTACTGACCAGGAATTGAGACTGGCACAAGGGACTGTTCCTCTGTTCCCAGAGAGGCCTGCCACATATTCTCATACCCTGTCACCACGACATTCCTTCCTACTCCCACTGAATTTGCCACACTCCCCACCCTATGCCACCCAGTGCTCAAAACAGACCCACGCATCACTTTAAATCATTCATTTCTTCAGAGAAACAGCTCATGCAGAAGAACCAACTCCTTTCTGCAACAATCAACCATGGCCTACCTCCACAACTGGTCTAACCAGTTGGCCAATACATTTACCACACACACATATACCAAATCTCACCCCTGGCTCTTAGTGCAGGACGTGGGGTACATAGCTGTAGTTTGTGGAATACACTAAACCATCTTGTATTTCTGCTAGTAGGTTATAAAAATTGGAAAAGCCTTCAAATTATGGGAAAATCAGAGAGTTTTTGTGACAATCTAAATTCAACATTTATTCCAGGCTTATCTGGTCTGGTCCAGCTCCACATGTTATGTGAATCTTGACTGATACTAGCTACTAAATACTAGTCCAGCAGCAGTTACTTCTCTGCTATATGTGCTGCTCGGGATCTGATTTTCAAAATGGGAAGACTGCCATTACGGGTTTAGTGGAAAAGACTAAGAAAAAGGCTTGGCAAAAATGCCTGATAGACTGGACCCTAATTAGAGCAATAACATGGCTGAACTCTCTTCCAAAATCAACCTATAAAGTATATCTGTAAAGGGAGCACTCAAAATGAAAAAGCAAAGCAGTCCGAAGGAATCCCAGTCTGGATCAGGACCATGAAATGTGTTTGTGTGCTCACATGAGTATTTAAAAACTATAATTACTTGTGCTATTAATCCACAGAAACTCAGTATGTTCCCAAATATTCCATGGGTTGAGTCATTTCAATAAATTCTGAAATTCAGACAAAGAATGGATCAACTCTTCGGCGGTTGGCAGCTTCTCAGAAGATATTAGCACTTTTAAGAAGAGAAATGTGTGTATTTTCTGTTTCATAAGGGTTTCCTTTTCTTTCCTAAAAGATGTGAATTTTTGCAAAGCCGGCGTAGATTCAGTAAACACTCTTGAGACATCTTTGCTTGCTCAGAATCCCTGTCTGTTAATAATGCCTTTGAATCCCAAATCCAACTTAAAAAGTACAGCTGAGCAGGAAGCTTTTGTTAAAAGTAGCATTTTGAAATGCTGTCAGTAACTATCATAAATATTTGAGAAGTTAATATTTTAATCTTCAGCAATCACACTGAAAACATTTTTAGTGACAGACAGTGCTTCATTAATAGAGTTCTATATGTCTAATTGCTTTAGGCAATGAGAGTTGCATTATTTTGACACATGACATGCAATTAGTACATGGTCACACGGCTAAAGGGAGATTTTACACCTTTTTTCCTCCTACATTCAGAGCGAATAATTAGCATATTTTTTCTGCTGAGAATAATCATCAGAGCCTTAGATCAGAAATTGTCTAATGAGGTAAAACTCCAGTTGTTGACATTAATACTTATGACATTTCATTCTACTTTCTTACTTCCCATTGCAAAAAAAAAAAATGTAAATCTGCACTACTTCATTTATCCTTTTCCAAGACGTTCAGAAAATTCAGAAATGTTTTCCTGCTATGGAAAAAGCATTTTCACAAAAGAAAGGAGGAAACATTTCCTGCAGATTGCCAAAAGTGCTTGCTGGGCTACTTATTCTTCTGAAAAGAAGAATGACCTAGATCCACATAGCTGATGGTTTTGCTCGTCATACCATAAATTCCATTCAGTAATCATGTTCATATTTGGTTTACTTGGGTGTGAGGTGATCACGTACACACATACAGGAATCTGGCTTATCTCTCCAGAGTTAAATAATTTGTGCTTATTTATTTGTTTGTATCCTGCCTTTATTATTTTTATAAATAACTCAAGGTAGCGAACATACTTTAAAACATACTTCTCTTATTTTCCCCACAACAACAATCCTGTGAGATTTGTTCAGCTGAGTGGCAATGCCTTACCCAGCTGACTTTCATAACTAAGGCAGGATTAAACCTATGGTCCTCCCTTCCCTCCCTTTCTAGTCTGGTGCCCCAACCACTACTAGACCAACTGGTCTAGTGCTCAATATACTGTATATATATTAGCAATAGCACTTAGCAATAGCACTTAGACTTATATACCACTTCACAGTGCTTTACAGCACTCTCTAAGCAGTTTACAGAGTCAGAGTCATATTGTTCCCAACAATCTGGCTCCTCATTTTACTGACCTCAGAAGGATGGAAGGCTGAGTCAACCTTGAGCGGTCAGGATTGAACTCCTAGAAGAGGGCAGAGTCAGGCTTCAATATTGCATTCCAAACACTGCACCATCCTATTAACTAGGGCTACAGATTTTTAAAAATAAGTATTGGAAAGATATTGAACCTCGCTGGCACAGAGGTTAGAGTGCAGTAATTGCAGACTACTTCTGCTTACAGCCAGCTGCCTGCAATTTGGCAGATCAAATCTCACCAGGCTCAAGCCTGACTCAGCCTCCCATCCTTCCAAGGTGGATAAAACGAGGACCCAGATTGTGGGGGCAATACGCTGATTCTGTAAAACCGCTTAGAAATGGCTGCAAAAAGCACTATAAAGTGGTATATAAGTCTGTACTATTGCTATATTATATAAAACAGCCCCAGTTCATTTATCAGTTCAATTTATCAGAATATTCAGAAAAAAGGGATTCCTCATTCAAAGAAGGAACCCCAATCTTTAGCTTACATCCCCTTTTAGTTTACATACAGTAACAAAAAAATCTGAAAGAGGAAAGTTGATTGGATAGGATAATAGCATACATGTTTATTAAAATGAGGTCTGAAAGGGGATAAATTGTAGGGAGAAAGGTGGTTTAGGGTTCACAAAGAGATAAGCCAGACCCCAATTTGTACTAATAACTTTTCTTATCAGGAGCTACTTTCCAGTTTGTTTATCAGTTTACGAATGTTAAAACTAGTAAATCTGAACATCACTTTAAAAGGAAGAATATAAATCAGATTAAAATACAAAGTAACCTTACAAATTACAACATCCATGTCATTTGTCTCTCATAAGTCAAGGACTATCTGTATTGGTCCCAAACCAGGGGCTCTAAATTTTCTGAAGATATATTTATCAAATGAGAAGCTATTCTAGGAATATATACCTTGTTTCACTTTCCTAGGTAAGCAACTTTCAAGGTCTATGAACAGTAAAAAGTAAGAAGGCTAACAGATATTAAAGAAAGCAAAATGAAACATAATTATTTTATAAAATAAAATGCAAATATATTCTAACAGCCTCATTAGATCAGATGACTATCAAGTATGACATGGTATGTTATAACTACTATTTGTGAAAGAAAACTAGTCATGTGTGCACATGAATGAAAACAATCAAATCTCAGGTTTTTAAATTTATTAAAAGTACAGATACTATCAAATGCAATATATTCTTGATACATTAAGACCGTTTGATTTTGTCAGGCAGAAAACTGAATAAAACCTTGTTCTCAACTTCACCCAGAAGTCATTTTAATCAAGTGACTTCTGCAATAATTTAGTAATTTAATGCATAATGTGAACTGCATTCCATGAAATAGTTGTACGAATACCACAAAGCTGTAAAACAATATATACATTTCCCTGGGGCAAACACACACACACCCATTCAATTCAAAGAAACTTATTTCTGAATTAGTATACCTGGAATTGCAGATGGGCATAATTACATTGAATTAAACAGGATTTAGAAAGTAATTTTAACGATCACTGAGCAAGGGGCAATTCTAGCGGAAAGCCCAGTTATTTTAAGACCCGCTCTTAATGGGACGGGATGTTTATCTGTTACCTCCGTTCCCTTCCGATTGTGCCCTTCGCAACCACTGCCCGCATGTCCGAGGGATCGCCCGCGACTTTAAGCAAATCGAACTCAACTCAACATCTCTTTGGACGCGCAGCTGGTGTTCTTCCTCCAACAGCCTTTTTCTTCACTGCAAGGTTACAAACACGCAGAAATTCTCGGGGATTCTACGGCCGTTAGTTCTTTACTACTTTCAACTTCTCCCCTCCAAAGCTTCGCTTTCCGCTTGTTCGAAAGTGTCCGCTGCTTGTGCTGATTGGCTGTCGAGGCGCAATTGGAACGAGACGGCGCATGCGCGACCTCTTGTTCTCCGCCTTTGTTACCTAAGATATGTGGACTTCAACTCCTAGCATACCCAGCCAGCATATGCTGGCTAGGGAATTCTGGGAGTTGAAGTCCACATGTCTTAAAATGACTAAGGTTGGGAA
>JAOYMU010000001.1:105835855-105849450 GCA_025802295.1 Psammodynastes pulverulentus | reverse complement strand
ATGAAAGGAAATTCTGGATTATATTTTTATCATGTTTGATAATCTAAAATTCTACATACTGTAAGCTATAATTTTGTATATTCTTGACCAATAAAACTTTTTATATATATAAAAAAAAGAGTCTCAGCAACATTAGGTGTCATATGATACCTATTTCAATATAAACTACCGGTATGTCATCAGAACAATGTATACTGGAGCCGAAATCTATTTTGCATCATAGCATATTCAATGAGAAGAGTGAAAGCAAATCAAGAAAAGCCAGTGAAAACCTGCCTAGATTTCATCCCTCTCTTTTGATGATATAAAGAACAGAAACAGCTGAGGAGAAGGAGGAGAGAAGAGAGAGAGAGGGACTTACTTGAAGATAAGATAGTTTGAGCAAGGGAGGTGGTCATGAAAGAAGGTCATTAAAATCTTCTGAATCAAAATCATTCTCCCTTCACTCTACAGGGGGAAGAAAACAGCAGATGGGAAATATTCTTCAATCAATTAATTAAATCTATATAGTCCCCCATATGTGACTCTGGATGATGCACACAAATTAAAATATTGAAAACAATTGAAAAACAAAATCATTGAAATACAATTAAAGCCATTAAAAACTGGGCTAAAGAAACATGGTGATTGAAATGGTGAACTAAATAGGCACTTTATCCAAAGCAGGGTCTCTGAAAAGAGGGATTACTAGCAAGTGAGAAGAAAGTTGCCTGGAAGCACAGCAAGGAGGAGCTAGATGTGGAGTTCTCAAAGGCCCTGTCCTTTGTTGTGGCTTGTCCACTTCCTCTTTTTTCAAATCCCTTTTGGACCTTAGGCCCTCTGCTGTAGAAATGGAGGGAAAGAAGTGACTTTGTGACCATCATCCCATAAGATGAAAACCTGTGAGACAGGAACTAGCATCCTCAGGCCAGAGAGACCCAGTATGTCCTTCATCATGGGGAATTCCGAGAGTTGAAGTCCACATATCTTCAAGTTGAGAAATATTGCTCATCTAGAGCAAAGGCTGTATGTATAGCAAGATTTTGGTCGGGGTGGAAAGAGGGTATTGCAGTAGGCATACCTTTTCTGTGCATGTGGCTTTACTGTTACCGTCCATAAAGCAATGTACTTGGTCACGCTGTATCTGTGAATTTCTGTTGTAAACAAGGCACTGAATATGAATTAAGTGTCTGGAGAACCAAGATTTATTCTTGTCTCTAGCCTGAAATGTTCCTCGGACATTGAGAAATTTTTCAGCAATTTTGACAGATTTTCACCTGGCATGACTGTAATTTTAGGCTCCCCAGATTCACAACTCGTTACTTTTAGCTTAGTTGGCAGTAGGTTGTCAGACATGACTCGGCTACTGAAGATACTTTATTGCAGACAAGAAGGAAACCTACAACAGAAAGTCTGCCTACTGCAGTATTTAGCAAACAGAGCTCATTTGTTTGCCTGTCCTCCAAGATTTCAATGCTATGCCTTTTCTTTCCACCATTCTAAGCAAGGGGCAATTGGCCTTTTTCTCCCCAAGATCATAGATGGCAGTTGGAATATGTTGATATAACACTTCTGACTTTTTTGAGAATCATTGATTCCTGCAGTGTCAGCTCCACTTCTCATAACTTTGGCCTCTAAAAACACTAGTGGAATCGTCCAGTAAGCTGCAGCATGATTGTATTTTAACTTTGAAAAAAGAAACATGATATTTATCCTTCCAAATATAAACAGAAATAATTTCCTGGATCTTGCAATTTCTTTGCTCTTTTCCATACCAACCAATAATATGAAACAGAAATCTCAGTTGAAGTCAGGAATACAGAGGGCATTAGGTAACAGGACTGGTATCTAACAAACTCTTTTGGAGATTTCGGGATAACAGGGATCTTTTAATCCAAAGAAAATTTTAAATCGAGAGTTCCCTGCTGAAGAAACAATAAAGTAGAATCCATGGGAAAGAACCTACTGATTCTAGAATTAGTTCTTCATTAATTTTGTGACAGCGAAATGTCATTTTTTTATTGCTTTCAAGGCAAGCATAACTTTTTAACATGACTGTACTTTTTAACTCATCAATTGTCCCTAAACTAACATTGTCAGATAAGAAAAATCCTCAGGCTTTTGTGATGTTATGTTAAAATATCTATAACTTAGCATATACCGGCTAACTAGCATGGAGAATATATTATAAATCTTTGGCAAATAGAATTTTTAAACCAAGTGGAAGGTGCTTGGATTAATTAAATTTATTGACTGTTATCCTGAGAAAGATACATTTTGATGAAGAAACATGGGGAAGACAATTTAAAAGGCTAACTTTGGACCTGGCGTTCTGTTGCTTCCATAAGTGACATTTAATGATGAAATAGCTACTTTCTTAATAAGAAAATGTTTCTTGGTAGTCATTTTATGTTTTCCAATTGCAGATATACCCTTAGTCAGAAAACATTGCCCTTTCATGTTTATTTCAGTGTCAAATTACATATTGACTATTAATCCCTGACAGAGAGCAATAACTCATTATCTTTTTGCAGTAGTAATGAACCCTTCTTTTGTTTGAAAAGAAATGCATTTAAAAGCTGGCTATCCAGTAAATTCTGTAAACAAATTTAACTGCACTGAATGAGGCAATCAATCATTCAAATGCTGTTATGTTTCCCAAGATCGCTTTGTTGATTGTGTTTTGAACTTCAAAAACCCGTTTTTACTTTCACCCAACATCAAGTAGGGAAAAAAAATGCCACAGTTCAAGAATCTTTTTAAAAAATTATAAAAAGTTCAAGTTACTTATTACTAGAAATTTTAATCCAGACAATGCTTAAACTCATCATAAGCCCTTCCCTTTTCAGTACAGTATTGTGATGGAGTGTTGCTTAAACATTCTGATTTAGTCATTATCAAAACCGTAATAATAAGTACTTTCTGAAGATGAAAGGAAATCTTCTAGAGTTAAAAAGAGGGAAGAATCCTTCTAAATTCAAATTACATTTTAAGAGAGCACTTGATAATAAGAGAGGCTCTCTTCTTGGAAAGTACAGTGATCATTTAACATTTCAATGCAGCTCTTGGTTGGCTTCCAAGGACGTGCTCACTTTCCTTGACAACCATGTCTGTTCTTTGCTTCTATTACTGTTTAACCGATCCTCTTGAAAACCTTATTATTCTGGATTGCTATATTGCCAAGAATACACCACCATCCCTCAGATCGCATTGGTTTGGCCATATGCCTTTATTTCAATAAGTTTTTTTTATATTCTATAAATTACTTTCTACCCATGTTATAAATTACTGACTTTTCTCCATCTGTTACTTATCCAGATATGGTGTGGCATCAAACTAGGTCTACAATAAAACCTGCTTATTGTACCAAAAATAGATTTATACTGTTTCAGTACTTGATCTTATTTATTTTCTCCTTTGAAACATTACTGCGCTAAACGCATTGACAGAGTGTATTGTTTAATTCAGTTAACTATCTTGCACCTGTGTTGTTTCTTGTGTCTAGCATTAATTTTCAAACAAGGCAACTCCTGTGTACATAAGACCAACAGTGCAATTTTCCTAATGAATGAAGGCAAATATATAGTTGTCCTAATGTTATCACTGCAGTCTACACAGAATGCTCTTGAGCCAAGTCACTCAACATCACCTTATCATGGAGATAAGCGGCATATAAGTTTAATAAATAAATAAATAAAATTCATGATTTTGCAGTATGTGTTCAAATACAACTGCTTAGTAGCAAACAACTATAGAAAAAAGGGAACAATAAGACAGAATGGTAAGCTTTGAAAAGGCATTATACATTATGGATTCCTTACATGTAAACTCATAATTAAGTCTGGCAACCAAGTAACGTAAAGAATATAGTGTACAAATGTGTGGGATTATGTATCCTTGAATGAAACACAGACACATATGTCTAGATAAATAGCATATTAAAAATATATCAAATCATTTCTTCCAGAATAGCATTTTTTTTGTCCTAAATCCTATTATAAACACAAAGGAATAAAGTTTCTAAAAGATTCTTTTTTAAAAAAATATTTATTTATTTTAAAATATAAAAAACATAAACAATATTAATACAAAACAAAACGTAAATATAAATGACGTATACAATAATAATCCACCCAGTACTATACATGAGAAAGGAAGATTTGGTTCCTTGGATATATCTTGGGTGTGGCAAGGGAAGGATACTGTAAAATCTCCATTCCCACCCCACTCTAGGGGGAAGGTTACCACCAGTTCTCTGAACTACTCAAAATTTCCACTACCGGTTATCTAGAACTGGTCAGAACCTGATGAATACCACCTCTGTTCCTCTGTGCTTTTCTTTTCTTTGTCCTCTCAGCTGATTGTCGGAGGAACCGGTTCACTCCCAGCTGATCGTTGGAGCTACCAGTTCACCTGAACCAGTCTGAACCGGTAGAATCCCACCCCCCGACCAGCCTCCAAAATTCAATCCTGAACCACATATATTCTTTTCTAATGGCGTCTTTAGTTTTCTATGGGAAGTTGTTGATACCTGCTATGGTGCTATTAGTATAATTAGTATAATTATGGAGAAAATGACACATCTGGGTTTGGGTTTGTTCCAGGGTCTGGTATCCATGATGGCATCATTTTCATGCTCTTTCTGGTTGTTTGTGGGGCTCTGCTTCAGTAGGCAAGTGTGGTCCTGTCACTCTCTCTCTGAGAAAGTGCAGTGTTATTGACCATTATGGGTTGTAAGTGAATAATAGCACATTTGAATGGCATGAGTTGTGAGCTGTAGGTAGCAACCTGTGGTGCTTTGTTGTTCTGTTTTTGTGGCCTGTCTTTTAAGAGGTTCTCCCTGAGAATCAATCTGATTGATTTGTCTATTGATCTCACTGAGTGAGTAGTTCAGATTGCTGAATGCCTGGTTAATTCCATCAGTTAAGATTCTTATAGTATTTGTTTTATTAAAATTCAAGGCAGTGATTTATTTGAAGAAAAAAAAAACTCTACCACGTATACCCAATAAAATAGTTTAAAAATACAATAGTTTTCTAGGATTATGAACAAAATAGGAAAATATTTCTTTTCTAACACAGAATGCAGTACAGTAACCATATTCTGGAGTTTCATTTGGACAATCTTGGAGCAACCTGTTTACCAAAACCGGAACCAGGAGAAGTGAATAGGCCAATGCTACCAATCTCATTCTTTTTTTTTTTAGCAGTTTCTGTCCTTTTATACTGATATACACATACACACACCAGTGCCTTACCTTCTATATTGTATTTTGTTACTACTCCTACTAACTAGCCTCTCCCTCACTCCCGATCATCCCAACACATTCCCTCCTCTTTGTCAGCAACTGATATCCCAATGCAACCCCTCCCACGGCCCTACCTGCTCCCTCAGTTTTTCAACTGAATCCTCTCCTTCATCCCCTCAGCTGCAGCCTCTCCCCTCACCACAGTTGATGTTCCAGTATATTCTACCAACCAGTCCAACCCAGTCTGCTTAGATCCAGGCTTTGAGGATATGCTTTGTAGCTGTTGTTTTAATTTTGCTTGTATATGGCTTAGAAAAACTAATGGAGATTGACAAAGAAAATAAAATTAGAATTATATAAAGCTGTCAAGTAAAAACATTCAGGTTCAAATAGCACAGCCCAGACAAATATGATAGATGATGCCTCTCATTTCTAACAAATGAGCCAAGGTCATTTTCTCTCTGCAATTCTTGGCAATAGGCCAGTTAGTATCCTTAGGAGCACATGACTTTCTCCCTTCCATATTGTTCAAGGGAGAAGCATTTAAACATATGCTTTACTTTTAACCTAAAGTGTACAGCCAGCTACGCTGTATGATTATATGGAACATGTTGCTCTGTTATAAAATTCTCTTTTTCAGATAGATTTGTATAACGTATTATTTATGAAGTGTGTACATTTTAAAGCCTTCATCCTGAATTATTATGAAGATGTTTATATTGCTGAGAAAACAAGCATATTTTCTGCATGTGTGTGTTTTCCTACCACCCAACTGCAAAGATGGGAATTAAATACTTTTCAACACTGACTTTGTTCTCCAAACAAATAAGAGAAACAACTAAAGAAACTAAGTAGATGGCTTCCGACCTTCTTTTCAACAGATATTAACAAACCCATCATCTCCCCTCCTTCTTAACTATTCCAGAAATCCCTTCAGCCCCTTATTTAATTCCCAGCTTTTTCAGTCATTAAACCCATAAATCATCATTTCACTTTTTTCTTCTTTTAGCAGACCTAAGGCTGGACTGCAAAACATGTGTTCATTTCCTGAAATAAGCATTAGACCAACCTCGTTGTTTTTGTAAGGCTTTGAGCCCAAATGACAAGAAGCCTGGTTACTTTTAGATGACTGTGGAACTGTTTTGAAGCCAGTCCAGTAAAATAACTTTTAAGATAAAAAATATGAAACTTCAAACCAGGAGAACGAATGCTTCTCGCGTATTACCTTTCTATATATTACTTGCACACAGTTGTAATTAGAGATAAGTAAGTTTGTAAAACTACCATGCTTCCACTATTAACTTTTGATCCCAGGATTTAAACAGAGGGGGGGGGGGAGATTCAGAACTTATTTCAACTGTTGTGGGACTCATTATCTTTGCCTCTGTTTCTCTTGCTGCCAATGCTTGACTTGGCCCTGCAACCTTCCCTGTTCACTTTTCAACTTGGTTACTTTTAAACTAGAAAGTGAGGCATTATATTACTCTCTTGATGCAAATTATAACAGATAACAACACTGCATCTTCATTTCTTGAAAACCAGATATGAATTTGCAGACAACTCCAGGCAGTGAGATTAATAGGTTAAAGGTAATAATAGCTAAATCATGGAGATATTTATAGAATCAAATATTTTTGTGTTTCATATTTTTTACTATGATTCTCAATATGGGAATCATTCTCATTGGAGAAAACACTTTCCACCTGTGCCAGATTCATACTTCATGACATTTGTTAGATATTCTGTATACCCAAATTATTTAAAAACAGGGAGCATTCATTATTTTATGTTTATATAATGTGTGTATGTGTATTCCATTTATCCTATTTCCTTTCGTCTAGCCAGTATGAGACAGTTTTTTCCCCTAAGCATAAAATATTTGGGTTTGATTAGTAGCGGAATACTTTTTAAAATATAATAGTTACCAAAGAGAATAATGCTGGTGATTATATAGCACAAAGTCAATTAGTTACACTTCCATTTAAATTGTAGTGTTGGGTGTAGAATCTTGTGTTCTAAGAAAGAAACGGCTTGCTTTATTTTTCCTAGTACTGTGTTGCTTATGAATTATGCTGTTATCCATGTATTTTTATTTGGCACCTTATTTCAACTGACTTGAGTGTATCAGGCCTTCTATTCCAACAGCCTATTCCCCAGTTTTAAAAATTCACATTTAGATGAAATCATATACTTATGAATTGTCTATTTGGATAGATAGTCATATTTACCGCATTATAAGCATGGTCATTCCTACACATTTTAACTCTAGAACAGCAGTTGCTTTTCACAGTTTCATCTATTCATTATTCCCCATCCCATTTGTGTCTCCCCAGGGGAGGGACAGTTTTTCAGCAAACCTTCTCTGGATAACCAGATTAGACATAGACATAAACATAGAATCATAGTGCTGGAAAGGACCTTGAAGCTCTTCTAGTCCTATCCAAGGCAGGAGATCTTATACAAATGATTGTCTAATCTCTTCTTTAAAACTTCCACAATGGGGCACCCACATCTTCGAGAGGTGAGCTGTTACTTTGATTAATCATTCTCAGTGTCACTTATCTGCTATATTCCTATATTGTGGTGTACAATCATTTAAAAATTTAAAGGCAGAGGTTTACTGGCAGCCAACACGGCAACTTAATGTTGATGTTACTCAAGCTGGCAGGAGTGATCTGCTAATACTCTGGACACCACATGTTGTACCAGCTATCTCCCAAAACATCCCCAAGTAGATTGCATTGCAGTAACCTATTTGGATGGGGATCAAGGCATGCCTTACATAAGAGAAGGCATCCTGGTCCAGGTAGAGTCATAATCGGTATAACTGAAGCTGATGAAAAGACCTCTCTAAGCCACAGATTCCGCCTGATACTTGAGCAGATTCCAAGAGTCCAGAAGGACATCCAAGTAAAAACCATCTTTTTTCACAGGTAGTACAGCACCATCCTGAGGACCTGCCAGTGTTGGCATCATTGGAATGCCAGGTATTTACAGGATGATTTTTAATTCCATCCACAAGATGAGACAGCTGCTTGCAGGTAATATATCTATCCTAGTCTCAGAAAGAACTGAAATTCTGAAGCAACTTTCTAATGTAATAATATTGGCCATGTCAAAACTTACAAAGGAAAATCCTGCTTTTCACTATTTGGGAGCATATTGAGGAAGATATAAATTTTTACTCATGGAATGATGGAAAGACTTCTGAATCATGAAAAGTGCCAAGTAACTGGAAATTCTTTTGCTGATGTAAAAAACAAAAAGACATCTGAATTTTTTCACTGTGAATAACAGATGGAATTGTCACATCCTGTCTAAATGAATGGTGGAACCCACTAAGATGAGGAGTGAAAAAATCAGGAGGAGCCTGGCAGTAGCTTCCTCAACTAATCAATTCATGAACTACAGCTCACTCCATCAGGTGCAATCTGATCTAATTGCATTTCACTTCTTCAGATCCCATCTGAAATTGCATGTGATGAGGTGGAGCTGCAGCTCATAAAAACTTACACCTTTTAAATGTGTTAGTTGAAAAAGGTGCTAGTAGATTCTTCAAATGTGGGGCTAATATATCTTTCCACCTACAACATCTAAGATGAAGACTATGCAGCAAGATGACATTGTATACAATAATCACCAAAAGTATACAATATACAATAAGTATACAATAATCACCAAAAGATATGTACACAGGGATTTCATTCAACAACAATTTGAAGAGAGACCAATATATTGGAAGGAGACTGTATAACTGCTTTCAGCTATGCCAGCCTTCTGGAATCCCAAAATGAATGTTGGCGGTCACCAAAGCACCCTTCCTATGCTTTAGATTTTGTTCTACATTCCGCACAGAGCCCATGAACAGCTGCTGCTTGCAAATATCTACAAACATCAAGTATTTTGGATTTTCAATGTCATCTTTCAATTAGCAATGCACATTGGTTACCAGCATTTCAATATAAGAACAGTGAAAGGAATAGTACATCCTCAAAACTGTTGATACAGCAACCAATAAAACATTGGCATGCTTTTCAAATGTTAAGCAATTTATCTTGCTAAAGGCTACATATTTAGAGCAGGAAAGCACTTCAACTAGATTGATACAGTTGTTGTTTCAGTGCTTGTCAAATAGCCTTTTATGTTGCAATCAAGTAATAGATACAAGATTGACAAGTTACAAAGAAAAGGAGCTTTCAGTCAACAAACAGACTAAAACCCATTATTGCAGTGTGTGCACTGTGTCCTAGACTTGTAAACACATCTTCATTGATCCCATAGAAAGATAGTAATACCTCCCCTTGTATGGCTCAATCAAGATGCTTTTCACAAAGAAAAAGTGCAAACAGTATTGAAAAAGCCGAAAGAGACTGATGTTACAGTCAAACAGTAAATAATGGTTGATGTCGGGAAACCTATCTATAACCTCTCAAACTCTTGTCAACTGGAATGAAAGTTATAACCGATATTGCACCTACAGAAGATCAAAAATATAGCAACTAGCGCCAGTCCTCTTATTGTCATTCATCCTTTAAGAGTTGATGAAACCAGCGAGGGGGGGGGGAAATCTTTTCTAGTTTGGCATAATATGGGTAAGTGTGTCTGAGATGGGAGAATTGATTTCAAAATGTGTATTGCTCAGCACTTGGTTTTCACTAAAATTTGCAAAGTTCAAACAGGTATTATGGCTGAATCCAAAATTCTGGATATGTCCAAGTAACAGTGTGAGAAGATTCATCTATCACTTGAAAAGTTTCCTTGTTATTCAAGTTGCCTGGTTTTTGTTATTATTATTAAAAATTTGGCCATGTATATTAGCTTGGATTTTTAAAAGTCAAAATTTATCTATTTTATTCTGTTGGGTTTGGTTTAAAAATATTTTTTTTAGTTTTAAACTACTCTCAAAGAATCCAAGTAAACAGTTTAAGCTCATTTCTTCTAGTGTTGTCACCCAACCATCACCATATTCCAGATGATCACAAGGTGGAGGAAGAAAACTAACCATGATTGCAAAAAGATTCCTTATCTACTCAGATGAATAAATTTATATGATACATTTTGGTAGCCAATATTTGCAAGTATATATTTAAATAATTGGTGGGGGACGGAGATGCTCCTTCTATGTAATATAAACTGGATTAAAAATATGGATTTATGGCTTGAGGAAACTGCTTCCCTTTACAGATAAGATGGCTCTCCTGTCTATTGTATTTCAATGGCTAAAACTTAATACAGATAATACAACCAGTTTGCGCTTCTTACAGTTTAGTAAAGAAAAGGGAGTTTGAATGAAGCCACTTTTGAAATTTCCATTGATCTATATGATTTCAATATGCTGGATAAAGGTAAAGGTAAAGGTTTCCCTCGCACATATGTGCTAGTCATTCCCAACTTTAGGGGGCAGTGCTCATCTCCATTTCAAAGCCAAAGAGCCAGTGATGTCCGAAGATGTCTCCGTGGTCATGTGGCCAGCATGACTAAATGCCAAAGGTGCATGGAATGCTGTTACCTTCTCACCAAAGGTGGTCCCTATTTTTCTACTTGCATTTTTTATGTGCTTTCAAACTGCTAAATTGGCAGAAGCTGGGCAAGTAATGGGAGCTCATCCAGTTACACGGCACTAGGGATTCGAACTGCTGAACTGTTGACCTTTTGATCGACAAGCTCAACATCTTAGCCACTAAGCCCTATGTTACATCCCTATTCTGGATAAACAAGATCAATTTACATACTATTTCTATGTAGGGTTACTTATAGTCAAACAGATTGAACTGTGATTTAGTCTTGCCCTTGTAGTCAAATCTTCATTTAGTAGCTGACAATCCTTAGTGGAAGAATAACAAACTGAATATAAGAATTCATATCATAATTGCAACCAGGTATTCCAATCATACTTAGGAAAGCTATTTGCAAATTAGAATTGATTTGCAGAAATATGCATGATACATAGATATGTAATACAGAGAGTTGAGGTGAGAAAAGTGAAGCCTCACTCCTGTTACAACATAGTAAGGTTATGTTCAAACAACACCTGAATATAACTTGGACATTAATTCTTTTTTCTGTATATTTTCTTTTTCCATTCTCATCTACCCTAGCACAGACTTCTCTCCCTCTCCCCCTTCTCCTAATTTCCAGTTTCTAACTATGACTTTAATAGGAAATGCAGTTGGCCTTGACATGGGGGGGGAATACAAAATGCCAATCGGTCAACATTGTTATGTATCCTATCGGCCAATGGGCGACGTCCGTTCAAGGCGCCGCTCATTGGCCAGCATTCTCCGAAGCGGGAAATTTGCAGCCGCGTCAGTGGCTGAAAGGTTGGACAGCGCCGGCTATAAAAAGCCGGCGCCGGCCGCGTGTTTCTCAGTTGTGTTCCAGTTGAAATAAACGTTACTTCTCAACCACCAGCGTCCGGCTTTCCTTAATCGCCCGCTCATAACAAACATGTTTGCTGCCTTGTTGCATGTTGCAACAGCAAAGGGAAAAGAAAAAGGGAATTCCTCTTATGGAAATAAAACATTAACAACAAACTCTGTGCTATGGTCATTATGAAGAAGAGTCCCAGAAATTGTTGAAGAATTTCTCCTTGCCCAGGAAAAAACAATGAAGAAACTTTGGAGGGAAAAAAGAATAAACCAAAGTGAGGTCAAACAAATTCACAGGAAAATCGATAGGAACGTTACCTGAATGTTATGCCCATTTGTCTGTCTGTCTGTCTCTGCCTGTCTCTGTCTGTCTATAGTATCTACCTATCCTATCTAATTTCATGGAAAAGGTGTGGGTGGTTTTTTTTATTCATTTATTTATTCCCAACTTATAGAGCTAGTGCATCTCTCTCCAGCCAGCTCGGGTTAAGTAGGAAAAGCAGCATCCATCAACCAGACTGAGATAAAGAGAGAACATTTAACCACAATTCCAATGATTGAGATGGGGGGTGGGGGATTCTGCTGGTTAAACAATATACTGCTAGTTTTAGATTACAAACTCAAGTTCACCTAAGAGCTATCTCCACCACCAAACTAAAAAATATGATTTTCATGGCTGAGTCATAGTTTTCATCAGCAGGTGAAAGTGATATCAAAATGCACCTAAAACATTAAAATAAAGCATTGCAAAATTCATAACTACAAGGCTATATGGAGGTGGTGGAAATTGTGGGATACATGCTGAGGACAAGAAAAAAGTTCTATTGAAACACCCCAAACTTTAAAAAGCTATGTGTTAAAAACATCTAATTAGCATTGCACCTTGTTAATAATCTTGACAAATATTTACTATGCACATTTTTAAAAAAAACTCAATGCAAGATATTATCTCATACAGTATCAGGGTATTCATCATTTGATAAGTAAATGTGAGTGTTCAGGGAATGCAGTTGATGCTTAAAATCTGCATTATACAAATAAAAATTGAGAACAGATTTTTTTTTCTTCAGTTAATTTTTGAGGAAACCTGCTATAGCAGAATTGCTTTACAAAACTCTCATTGATCAATAAAATGTGGTGAATAGACAAAGCTACACTAACTCATTAGGAAATCATACATTGAAAGACTTGATTTAGTTGAAACAATCTCAGATAAATTGTAGTTAACAGGAAGGATGGAAATCTATAATTCCACATCATTTTGCTCAACTGATTACCTGGGGAGAAAATATGATAGAAGAAGCTTTATTTCTCTAATAGAGGAGAGGGAAAGCCATTTGTAGCCTCAATTTCACAACTACCTTGAGAATACACCATGCATTATTTATTTATACAGTGTTTCTTTGATACTTAAGATGCTTTCTTATATTATAAAATCTAAGTCTGCAATTATACAAATTAAGGCTACCAGCTTGGCTGACTTCACAAAAAGGTTTTGACCAATTGATGGGAGTCAATGACTATTAGTTTGATGGCAATGGGACTACTGATGGGACACTAGTGGGCTTCTTTGGGCAGTTGGTTGGCCATCATGAGAGATGATTGATAGACTAGATGGCTGGGGGTCTGATCAAGCCAGGATATTGCTTATGTTTTGCTGTCAATTCTTTACCAATTTATTTGATTAACTTCCATAGAACTCAGTTGAATATTTATTTGAATAATGCTACTACAGTTTTCCTATTGAGTATTGCCTAATTAGGAGGCACTTAGCCATAGTTGGCTGATCTAAGAAAGTTAAGGAAAGTCAGGTATGAATATCCCAAAAGTGCTTTTTTCAAGAGGCAGCTGGACTTTCTCGTTTTTCTTTTAAGACATTTCGCTTCTCATCCAAGAAGTTTCTTAAGCTCTGACTGGATAACAGGGAATGGAAGGATTTATACTCCTTGCAGACAGCTGGTCATTTGCATTCATTTAGCAAGTTGTTAAAGTGACCTGGA
>JAOYMU010000001.1:105720192-105734008 GCA_025802295.1 Psammodynastes pulverulentus | reverse complement strand
GAATGCTGGCTGGGGAATTCTGGGAGTTGAAGTCCACAAGTCTTAAAGTTGACAAATTTGGACATCCCTGGCCTATAGGATAAAAATAGTATTTATATTTAGAGTACACACAATGCTTGGCAAATCTGCCCCAAAGGGAAACTGAAACTTATTTTTATTTAGAATGAATGGTATCAAATGGGAAATTGTAAAAAAGAATAAAATAGTGTAAAGGCTGGTTTAAAAAAATCATTTTTATAGTGTGTCTAAATCACCTAAAACCACATGGGAAAGAACAAGTTTTTTTAAAGCCATTGTTTATTTAAACCTAACTCACTGCAAAGCCAAATTTCATAATGCATAAATTAATAAATCACAAACTTTAGCTTAGGAGGAAACCAGTAGTGAATCTGCCTGAGCAGGGCGTTGGACTACAAGACATCCAAGGTCCCTTCCAACCCTGTTATTCTGTTAATCTGGATAAATGAGATGTAACTTCCCTAAGGTATTTATTTCCATTATTCCAGCTACATTCTGATCATTTCCCATGCTAACCTAGAACATGATAAAAAGGCTTCTAGGTCCAGCAAATTCCATCACATCAATATCAAATGGAATATCATCACTGTTCTTGATTTTAACTGAGTCTGTAGTCAGCAAAGAGGCCATTTGAATTTTGCCAGGGAGGTGAGACATGTCCACTAACTGACTTTAATTTATGTAAAATTATAAAAGTATCAAGGTGGAATAAAATTATTCCTGTATCAAGGCAAAGGAGAAAGTTGCAGTTTCACCATCCAATAAAACTTCCAAATGTAGTCCCAGTGAAAGGTTTGGCCAGGTAATAACACCAACTACTATATTTAATGTCCATATAAATCTAACCAACTAAATTAAGGAAACCAAAATTATAAGGCAATATAAAGTATTTGTCTTGTGCTTATATTAAATATTCCACCTTTGTGCATATGTTAGGGAAGACTTCTCCAATTTCTACACAACTCCACAGATGTTCCGCCACATCACATCAGGATTCTCCAATTTGGTCTACGGTTTCCCTAATTCTCCTACAAGAACGTATTTGAAAAGGTTGTACTGCTCATGCCTTTTACTTTGAGAAGCAAATCCCTTAAAGTGACCATTTCCCTTGTATGTTGCACAGCTAATCTGCTGAGAATCTCACACATGGCATCCTTGGGTAACTTTATGAAGATTTTTCCCCATATTACATGCTTAGCTATCATTATAGCTTGCAGACTTCATAATTTAAAATTAAAACTTCAAAATAGACGTCCTTCCTACTGGTATTGTGGATTTTACTTTAAAGCACACAACTTTTTTTGATGGTAGCAGACTTAAAGGTTAGCCTGGTGTCCTTCCAAATCAAAAAAAGCTATTTAAAATATGTGTGATCAATTGCAAGAAAAACAAAAATAACAACAAAAGGCATTTGTTTAATATCTGAATGAAATAGGAATCTCAATTGCAGTTCAAAGTATTTAAATAAGCTATTACAAAGGAGTGCTAAAAGCCATTATATTGCATGATTTCCTGTGAATAATAGAACTGCTTTCTACCAGGTATTTTTACTTTAATGTTGGAGAGAGATTGTGTTCAGCCACTGCATCCTTTCAAACCACCACTACTGGTATTGTTATAACTTTTTCTCTAAAAAAAGATAGTATGAATATATTAAAAATAGACGCTGCAACTTAGGAAGAAGCAGAGCTTTAAACCTCTTATGCATTAGTCTCCCCATCTGCTGCCAGCATGTCACTTAAGCCGTGACATCCATGTAGAATTACAGCATTGTGATGCAGAAAATGCCTGTCACACAAACAACATTATAGCACTCTTTTAGTATAATACTGTATGTCTATAGTATGCTATAGTTCTAATGACATACACTGCTTTTTAAGTTGCTTGAGGAAGTTTTTAAGAGGAAAAAAATGCATTTATTATATACATAGCAATTACAGTATGGTTCCTAAGTGTGGCCCCCTACTGTGATTTTAAGGGGAAAGGATTTGATCCCCACATTCTTGGCCATGATCTTCCCCGTAACAAGTCAGCCATAATAGTGCTCTTTGGGATGAGAAGAGCAGACGGTCCTTTCAGTACTGTCTGAACTTGCTTGCTGTGGTACAAGCTGTTCCATAATCAGAAGTTAAAAACTGGAGTCTGGAGTAAATACCTAAATTCATTACATGTTTTCATTAAGTCCAATCTTAATCATTTCTTTCTCAAGCAAAGGATCCTGGTTTCCAGAAAGGGAGAGGCAATCATGTAAGGTACAAAGCATTTCTTCCAGATCATTTTGACTGACATGATAGATTTCTGAAGACTGGGTGACCTGCTAATCTGTAGGATTTGGTGAGAATTACGCATAGCAATTTATACAATATCTGGCTTGTACAGAAATAAGCCATATCAGTACATAGTTTATGACTTAGATTTATCTCCAGTTACACATAGGCACTGGTATCATCCAAAGGGATTACATTTTAAACTTTAAAATAAATATATCAAAATACTATTTAAGAGATCTCATTAATATTTTTGCTCTTTTTATTATTGTAAGCTGAAATACTGAAATATTGTCAGTATCTCATAGTAAAAATATTTTTGCAGGTAGGATTTCTCTCCTAAAATACAATCACTAAAACTCTGGTTGCTTGTTTGTCTTCAGTATTTAGTTTAGCCATCTATTTCACTGTTTTCTTCTATGCACTTATGTATACAATATTTATTGCCCACACCTATGCTAATGGGACAGATAGAATTACCATTATTTTTTTCTGTATTGTCACACATATTTATTAAATAAACATGTAAGGTTGAAGAAATGATGAGAAGGCAACTAATAACAGAAAGATATAGTTGTTCAATGGTTTTCCCATTTACAGTTGTCAGAAGGATTCAAAATGTATAAAAAGACTTAGAGCAAAGTAGGGCAGAATTTGAAGTATAATTGTGCATCCATGAAGATGAACATGTAATTGCATGTATAAACTTTTGTTGAAATTGGAAACAGAGGAGGAACAGATTAAAGAGTATATGATAAAGTAGGCTAAGAATTTTGGTTATAATATACAGACAAATTATTGAAAAATATGTGCTTAAAAGTGTTAAAATTTAGATTATGTTATGATCTTAAAGAGAATTTTTATTTTAAAAAACGATATATCATTGGTACATGATACAAAAGAAGTTACCTAGAAAGTATAAAGGAATTTCAAATGTATGTTGGAAATAGGAACAAGATGAAGGAATATTCTATCATGCTTGGTGGACATGGTCTCATAGTCCATGGAAATGGACTCAAATACATATATTGATATAGAAGATAATAAAGATTAATATTCAGCTGAAGCCTGCTCAACTGAATATTCATTCAGAATATTCAACAGGATTAATTTAACAGAAAAAGTCATGAAAGATTATTTCAATATATAATTACTGTGGCAAAATTATTATGCACACCAAGATAGGAAGCCACCATGGAGGAATGGTTGATGAAATTGACAGATCTTGTGAGATTGATAAATTGATTCTTTGATTAGAAACAAGATACTACTTACATTTATTGGTAACTGGAAACCCCTTATGGACTTTATATGTAAAAAAAATGATATTGTGATTTATGGTTTTGGTATATACAGGATAGATTATAGAAAGAATAGAGTTATGATGTAACTTTAAAGTGGTTAAAATATAATTGTACTTATAACTGCTGTGAAGCCATTTCTTTATGCCTTTGTATCTTTTTGTATTTGCTCTTTATTTAGTTTATTTTCTTGTTGCCCTTTTAGCTTTTTCTGTTATTTTTATCTTTTCCACTTTTCTGTTCCCTTTTAGTTTGTACTTATTATTCTTAAAACTTTTAATGACAATTATAAGCAATAAATGATGAGCCATACATAATCTTCAGCCATTGGTACACTATTTGATGAGAAAAAATGTTTCTGCCATTACAAATAAAAAATGCAAAAGTCACACTTAGGACTTTTTAGAAGGTTCATAATAGTACAGAGTAGTATTAAGTATATTATGAGCAACTGTAATTGGATCTTACTAAAGTAAGGCAGTACAACACTGCTAGGAATCAAATCTAGTATTTTAATCTGAATGAGATTACTGCCTGGATAAAATAAAGTCCAAAATAAATAAACAACTAAACTAGGAACAGCCGTCAATCCATATGGATTCTTTACTCTTAATGAGCCAACAATGAGAACTATGAGTGTCCTTAAGTTCATGAAATTAGACCTTTGCATCCATGTCACACTGCATAATTAGCTTTCCCAGATCATTTTAATGCATACCCATATCTAGTTGAGAACAACTGAAGATTTCTACTGTTCTACATAGATTAATCAATAGATGACTGATGGTAAGAATCATACTCTTGCTTCTCATATTATATCTGCTGTAAAAATGTGTAGAGATGTTCCCAAAGCCAAATCACAGTACAGACATTTCACAAATATGTAATTTAACACAGTGGTCAAGGATTGATCCTTCATTCTGAAGTAGTCTCATCCCATTCAGTCCAAAGCTTCATAGTACTCTTTTAGAAAAGTGCTTCATTAAGGCAGCTGTCTGCTGGGTTGTTGTTTTTTATACATCAGCTTCAACACAGAAACCATCAGATAAATTGTTGTCATTTAAAGGACTTGTTTTCCCATCACCCAAACTTACTGCTGTCTTTGTTGAACCAGGTGGGATGTTGAAATGCATAAGAGGCTTTTTAGACAAACGTACAGTTCTCAACACACCTGGTTATATTTACACAGAAAATCTCACTTGCCTGCAGACAACTAGAATGATCCAAACCAGCCTTAATTTATCTGTTAAGGGTGTAGTAGGCCCCTATTTAAGAGTCATCAGCAATAAAGAAAAATATACTGAATTATTTCAAGTGCACGCTAATCATTTAATGTAATAAATGAAGCAACTCTAATTATCTCCAGAGGAAATGATTTCACAGTGAAACAATGGGAACAGAGGTTGCTTCAGAAACAGTAGTTACAGTCTGAAATTTTATTCATCTGAATGTTGGGGTTATTTCAAATTAAAATTAAAAAAAGAGGACACTTAAGTTTCCTGTTATTCAGTTAAGACTATAGGGTAATGAGTAATCCACCACAAGAACATATGTTTTCCCCAGTTCAGTAACACAGTCAAACACAGTTTTCAAAACAGTAACAACTAAATTGAAAAACAAATCTTCCAAAACTACAGGTTTTTATTTTGAAAAGGTTTTAAAAAGCATTAGATAACTATTCTTCTATTTGAAACATCCATTTTAAGAGTGTTTTAAATTTTCATTTTCTTTTCCCCAAGCCTCTTTCTGAAAGGCATGAAAACAACACACCATTTTGCTCACACTTCACTCAGAAAGAAGCAGAGAGAAATTTATGGAAAATGGCACCATAGTTTTCTTCTCTTGGAAAAAAAGAGGAGCTATGCACAAATTTTCAAGCACTGGCACCAATTTCATAGAGGAGGTTTAAATGATTCATCCTCTACAGGAATTGATTTGATTGTGAGTTACAATGTTGGGTTAAATTATGTACTTATGATCTTTTTTTTTTCTTGAAGAAGCAAACAAAATAAGCCCCATTTTCTATGCCATTGGGAAACATGCCCCTATTATACCAGAATTTCCTGTGCCAGACCACCCGAATTCTTCATATTGGACAGAGGGCAATGTGATCTATTTTCTCCTTAATTGATTTTGAATCTGAAATTGAAAGACAGGTTGGAATTAATCCTACCCAACCACTGAAATCATTTCTTAAGAAACTCAGCATTTTAAGCATTTTTATACAAATCTAATACACATCCTCATGAGGGTTTTGCTGTTGATATTTTTAACAGACTTCTTTCCAGCTCTCCGTTATTAATCTTTATTAATACATCAAGTATAATTCATTTACATTTTAGCCATGATTTACATTTATATTTCCTGCACATAATACTAAGAGATATTATCTTAGAGAATAGGAAGGAGAGGTTTGATGGCCTGCATAAGGTATGCGTAAAACAGCAACAACAAGGGGGGGGGGGAATCCTTGTTATAACTTTTGGATGTCTGCATGAGGGTGACATCTATATTTCGAAAGGGGCAAAGGGAGAGGAGCAATTCTTTTATTATAAGATCACCATGTACAAGAAAACAATGGATATAAAAGCAGGAAGTTAATTGGAATCAACTGCAAGTCTTTATAGGAATTTACTCACAATGTCTGCCATTCAGAGCTGGCTTACCATAATATTCTCTATGGAACAGTTGACCACAAGATTCTCATTCACAAACAGCCAGGTTAAACAGTTAAATGCTAGCAAATCCTGCATAGCCCTGTGGGAAATTTCACTTTAATCCTGAATTTATAAGAGGACAATCAAAGCCCAAAGCCTAGGTAACAAATCTGATCCTCTGTTGCAATCCCGTCCTCATGGGAAAGCCCAGAGATGCTCCCAATACAAGCTAGAGATGGATAAATACCTAAATGATGAGATAGATGGGGAACGCAGAAGAAGCGCCTGGCTTCAGCCGTTCGCTTCCAATTTCACATTACACTGTGAAAGGCAATTCTTGTGCGGCTCAGGAACAGCCAGTCCTGATTACTATAAGTTGAAGTGTGGCTTAAGGAATGATTAATGACAGTGTCAGGAGAAAACAAAGCACAATGAGAGTTATCTCTAATCCACCTGCTTGCAGATGCTCTAGTAAGGGAATGGGAATGGCCCCACTGAGCCCCGATAATAAAAAAATCAAAATAGAAAGGTGCAAAGCCGTAGATATGTATTAATCTGATATATAAAAAACTCGGTCTTAGCTTGAATAAAGCATTAGGCATGAATGGAGCCCCATAGGTGATAGATATTAAAGCATAGAGGACTTCACATTGTCTGTATTTTTTAAATCAAACAGAACTGTTCCCTTCAGTATTGCCTTTGACATTAATAGGTTGGTATTTGAAAAGTCACAGTTCACTAGATGAGCAGGCTTGTGAGTTCAAGCTCATTAAACAAAACCCCTTTTTCTGTTGTTGTTGTTATTGCTGCTGCTGCTGTGCTGCAAGGGGGCAAAAATGACACCACACCACCACCGTGTGGCCTTTGGTTGTAGAAACACCAAGAAGGAGGCTCCCGAGTTGCCTCTGCCAAGAGATGGGAGAATTCCCTACAAAACATAATTATAATATCTGATTGCTTCTTCATATGTAGGCAGGTTTATGATCCCTCTCAGTCCTGACAACTGCTTGATAGATGCTGATTGTTGTCATTGTGGGAAGGAAGTTTTGGGGACCACCTCAGACCATTCTCATTACAGTGTTATTGTTATTTCTAATTGGGTAGATTCTATAGCTATGGGAACAGCCACAAGACCACTGCTTTGTGACTGTCAATGATAGTGTCAAGGAGAATGCTCTGTTTTCTATTCTCTTGTTAGGTGAATCTTCCTCTAAAATCATCATACCATTCAAAGAACCTACAATGGTGACTTTTTGTTTATTGTAAGAAGTGGCTGTTTGAATTGTGCTCCTCACGATCTACTCACATTAAAGATGGCGTTTTGTTTCTTCACTGGCTATTTTACCTTGTCTCAGACTGGAAGATCAGGGTTCAGATCTCAGCTTAGGAATCTACCTGGTTGAAGTTTGCCTTTCTTACACTCTTGGAATTTAAATCAAGTTATAATTTAATTACAGGCAGGATTCCACTTAGTAATAATTCCTTCAGCATGTCAGTTGCGAGATTACTTATCTGTAATTACGATCTTAATGCAACCAAGGTTTGGGAACACTGAGCTTACATTGCCAACTGAGCTTACATTGCCAATATGAGTAACATTTTCCTCTCTTAATAATGACAGCAACAAGTAGAATATTTCACAGAAATATTTTAATACAGAAAACCTCTAATGAAGATTTAGCACTCAGTTTTTAGCAAGTCTGACATAGCTGTTGAAAGAAAGCAAATACATTATTTTAATTAATACCAAATCATGAGGCTTCAGATTTATATATTCAGCAAAAGGAAACTTTCATAGTCTATTCTTAATTCTTGCATATTAACTCAGAAACTTTGTTACAAGCAGCAGTGTGTAATGCAAACTGACAAGGAGAAGCACACAGAGGCCTCACATTAGGCATCTGGCCTCATCACCCAGCCTTTTCTTATGATGTGCCACAAGATAAAAACCTATCCGTACATTTTTGTCTGCTGACATTCCCTACTGTTGCATTTTCAGGTAGAATTATTTTAAGATTAGAGCAATATGAAAGTTTTGAAAAGGGGGAAAATTAATATAGCAAAATTTGTGGCAGCCCCTCAAATACTGGAATATGTCACTAGCAGTATTCCAATATTTGAGGGACTGCCACAAAGATGAGGGGGTCAACTTATTTTCCAAAGGGTCATAAGGCAAGACAAGAAACAATGGATGGAAACTAATTAAGAAAAGAAGCAACCTCTAGAATTAAGGAGAAACTTCCTAACAGTGAAAACAATGAACCAGTGGAACAGCACTGTAGGTGCTTCATATTGTAGGTGCTTCATCACTGGAAATTTTTAAGAGAAGACTGGATAGACACCTGAAATGGTATAAGGTCTCCTGCTTAAGCAGGGGGTTGGACTAGAAGATCTCCAAGATCCCTTCCAGCTCTATTCTGATTGATTGGTCTACTGCATTTAACATGTAACATTTGGAAAACTCCAGACATGACTAGGCATGCTATATTACACTTTTCGCAGGACTCCACATTCTGGCATGGCAATAAAAACATATTCCGAGTTAACTTTTGTTGATGAGGAGGCTGATAGACATTAAAATGCTTTGCCTTTTCCAATATGCAGCAAAATATTTATGTCCTGGAACAATTTTTATACTGTACAATAAACCATTCAAATATGACATTTCACCCTCCCCCACTGCAAAGCTATTTCACATCACTAAAATGACAATCTGAATCAAAATCTTTCCTCAACTTGGTGCTTTTCAGTTAGGCTCATATTATCTGCTGGTAACTTAATCTAATATACTATAATACATTTCCTTGATGTGATATTGAGTGAAAATGGGATCATAGAGGTGGAAAATGTATCTAAATCAGGAGTAGGATGCCTGAAACTCAAAGGCCTGACTCACTTATCTGAAACTCTGGGTCTTGTCTGAATGCACGATTAAAATTCAGTGTGGTTGAAAATGTGCAATAGTAGAAATATATAAAAAGTGAGGGATGTGTCCAACAATGGTTTAATATAGCTTTAACATTCAACTAATAAAGTCAAGAAAAATGGAATTTATTAAATTTATCCATTTATAATGCCATTCTGTCCCTTTTGCGTTTTTATGCTACATATTGTGGCCCTCATCCAGCCATCAGACACTGGAACAAATTATTATAAAAGTTAATTATATATGCTGGATCCTCTAAAGCAGAGTTCCCCAATCTTTTTGGTGGGAGGGAGAGAATGGATGGTTATGTATGTGTGGTGGGCAAGTGCCACATGTGCACACCACTCATGTAAATGGAGCATGCAAATGGAACCAAACAGTGGGCGTCTGTGCACACACTCACAGCCACTCACTGTTTGTGCTAGTGAGGATGCACACACTCACATGCTCACCCACCACTTTTAGTTCCAAAAGATCCAAAGCCCTGTAGGGGGCCATAGCCCAGGAGTTTAAATCTTAATATAGGTCATTTTAATTAGAGTATTTTGAAGCAGTAGCAAAACAATTTGCCTTTCTATGCTGTAACATTTTTTTTTCATTATTTACTCTTTTATCATAAGACCCAAAGAGAATTTGGAGGAAAACATGTTATTTGTATATTTATTTTCAGAAACCTTATTATATACTTACTCTATATCAGGGGTGTCAAACTCAATTTCATTAAGGGCCACATCAGGGTTGTGTTTGACCTCAGGGAACCAGAGTAGGTGTGGACGGGGTGGGTGTGACCAGCTCGATGTCACTTGTGTCAGGGGCGCCTGTGGCGGCCCAAGCGCTCTGCCAAAGAAAATGTGTTCCCAAGTTCTGTTTTCAGCTGCAATGGCCTCCTGCAACTCTCTGCCAGCAAAAATGGGGCACATGTTCCATTTTCACTGGTATAGGCACTTCAGGCCAGTCCTTTGCTGTTTCCAGGATGGTCCCGTGGGCCAGATCCGGCCCCCGGGCCTTGAGTTGGATACCTCTGTTCTATATTAAATAATCCATGTAACCCTACAAATGTCCCATTTCTACTTAGCCAATTAAAAAGTATTTGTGCTCCAGTGCAAAGATTTTAATAAAGATTATAATAAAATAAAGAATTGACAAGTTTTTTGTCAAGAACTTGTCAATCCTACATTACATGCCATCAAGCATTAACATTGGAAAAAAAGTTATTTAAGTCCATTTTCAACACTTTCAATGAAAACGCTCTTTGCCTTACCTTTTTAACCTAAAAAAAAAACATTCATCCTATCAGTTTGGGTCCCATTGGGTTGAAAACCACTCTTTTTGTAATATGCAGCCTCCATCCAATTTCTCCAGGAATTGTCTTGCACTTAACTGAATGAAAGATAATTGATTAACTTGAATTAATCAACTCTTTGAAGCAGCAGCAATGGTTTTTCTACCTCTTGTGAAAATCTGAGAAAGGGCTCATCTAAAAGAATGGAAGTGCTGTGTTTGTATTTATGAGGCCTAAATCATTTATAAATCATGGTTAAGTTGGGCAGAGACCTACCAAGTAGGCAAAAACTGACTTGGTTTGGGTATGTATCCCTACAAACATAGACTAGGCCTATTTTAGTCTAAATGTACTCCCTTGAGGTTAGTCACCTCCCATTTACCCATACAAATGTATTACAAGACCAGAGTCACATGGATCTTTCTCTGTTGATTCCTTAGCAGCGGAATGATGTGGGCATCCAGAAGTCGCTCACCTCTCTCAACACTAGCTACATTGGGTTCCCCATCCCTGGATTAATCCAGCTTCAGAGGTAGTCCCTCAAACACAAATCGGCATTCATAGTCATACCAGGGTTTCAATGTGGCTTTTATTTCCTCTCTTCTTCATTTGTTAAGTCTACGATTCTTTACCCTCATGCTTGGAGGTAGAGTTGCTCCTGGCAATATTTTATGTTCACCCATTAGTTTATTTTTTTAGGACTAAGAAAATGTAGTTCTGTGTTATAAATTATTTATAAATACGAGAACACAGGCTGGCTGTCAGGAAGGCTGGTTCTTTGAGAAAACAAGGGGTGGGGGAAAAGTTATGGGTGTATAAAGAGTAGTTTTATAAGTCAGAAAAAGGGGTTTTAAACCACTAATTATTAACACTCATTGGCAGACAAAGACCTGAAAGGATAGGATGAGAGAGATCTATTTACATCTGTCACAAACCAAAATCTCATTAATGCTTTATCAGTCTGTCAACCCAACTTTTTCTCTTATATTAAACTTGATATTACTTACTTTGGGATGTTTTAAATATAGATTAAAAAATAAAATACTTCTAACACTGTAGTTTTGAGCACTTCAGACTGCAAGCTTCCTAATAAACATGGAGGGAAAAAATATTATAAAGGTCACCAAAAATTTTAAATGTGTGGTTTATATGATGATACATGCAAAGTATAAAAAAATATGTCAAAATGAGTAGAAATAGTGCAAGAGCTCGGTCATGTTTTCAGGCAACTCCCATTAACCCCAGCTAATTTATACAGAAAAGTAAAATCCAAGATCATTTTTGCAATCTAGACTTTTTTTTATTTTCTAAGAAGTAGTGGATGTTGGTATGTTAAGATTCTGAGCCATCATTTCTCAAAATAATCAAGCTTTTAGTATGTTCACTCAAAGTAATACATTTCAAAAGCTCACTGATTTCAATCCATATACATGGAATTTTCACAAAGAAGTCAGAGGAGTTTAACTGTGTTTATTCAGAATAAAATTCCTTTGAGTTCTGTGGTACAGGGTCATGGGGAAATATGTAATGGATCACAGCCTAAAATATGTCCCTCTGGCCAGATCGCGTCAATCATGTCCAGCCTTTACTATAAAAGGTCGTATAACTCACTCAATATTTCACCAGAGATTCTAGCCCTTAAAATGCTTTTAAAAATTCTGAATGCTATCCATGCCTGTCTGACCCCCAAACAAAAATCCACGTCTTTTTTTTTTTAATATTAGCTCAATCTTTGTGGAACTTTTTCTGTTTCCCTTCTTCATCTCCATTGCTGTTCCTGCTCCCCATTCACTCTTCTTTCCTTCTGGGGTGCAAACAATTGGTTCATAGTCCAGCAATATGACAAATAGTGCAGAGATAGTGCTACCACAGCGGGTAGCTCCTTGTTTTTAATCCATCATTTGGGGGAAAAATGGGGAATAAGCAATAATAGTCACTCAGTGCTGAACAATGAGGTTACACAAGAACTGTGCCCAACCTGGTGCCATTCTGGTTTGTCAGGCACCTTGGAAAGGAGGTCCAGGAACTATCATGCCAATAAATATAAAAGGAACCAGCTGGGGAAGTTTTCTACCAACTGAGTAAATAGATAGCCCGCTTGTAGCTAAGCCTCTTCTTCTCTGTTATTATTTATGTTACTTCAACATCCCATTTTCCTCTGAGAATTTAAAGCAGTGACATGATATTTCTCTTCATTGCACTCTCCACTACAGTACTTGAGGGAATGTGGGATAAGTGACTGTAACTAGTTCAAAGTCACCCAATGTCCCCTAAGATTTCTGCAATTCTTTAGGTCTTGTTCCAGCTTGCTCTTCCATCAAGGACTTCTTCATCACATATACCTCAATCCAGTGATAGAACTCCACCTCAAGTATTTATTAATGCCTTGCAAGGATGCATTTATATCATTGGCATATTATTTTAATTGATAGTTGAAAAATAATGTTATTACTCCCCCAATCAATGGATTAGGTTCAAACAGCTCAAACTTGATTTTCCAACTAAACATCCATTCTAACTGCACGGTTAATGCTTCAAAGATCTCTGGACATTTAGTTCAATCTAGGATGAATTAATATTATATGTGCAATGTTTTTGGCACTAAGTGTTGTATTTGGGCATTGAATGAAATATGAATAGGACGGAAACTCGTTACCTGGAATTATCTTGGGCTGAACTAAGACAAAACATAATTTTCTTACATTTAAAATTTTTTTAACATTAAATATAGTTCATATGGTGATTCTTCTATTATCTTTGATATTTTTAATCCTTCTAGCCTATAAAAAATTAAATTTAAAAATTGCTGGGAGCTCTGCCCAAGCTTTTCGGGAACCACAAATAGCCTTGGATCTCCAAGATGCGCATCCCTAGTATAGATTGTATCCCTAGTATAGATCATATGCTTCATCATTCCACTATAGAACCTTTTTAAAAAGTGTAGCCTTTCACCTGTTTGGACCTGGGGAGATTTTTTTTTATGAAGTCCAGTTCTTCATTGCTTCATCAGAAAATCAATGAGAGAAAGGAAAGAAGGAAAGCAAGCAAGCAGTTCCTGCAGATGGTGCAACCAATGCAGAATAAAATGGCCACACCAGGGAACTATCAGGGACTATGATGGGCAGGGCCACCATTCCCATCATGGTGCAAAACAAGATAATCAGAGCAAAGGTCTACAAAAGTCTGAAGAACAGCAGAATTTAGCATGGCTTGAAATCAAGAAATGTTACTTTTGATTAAAAGCAAGAAAAAGGTGGATGAACGTTGCCTTCAGGATGGGTTAAGGTGACTTTGGGCATAGGTGGCGCAGAGGATAGAGTGCAGTAATTGCAGGCTACTTCTGCTTACAGCCAGCTGCCTGTAAT
>JAOYMU010000001.1:105600937-105615297 GCA_025802295.1 Psammodynastes pulverulentus | reverse complement strand
ACAAATAAATGTAACATAACTAAGAATACAAGAAATAGGTACAAATAAATCGGGACAATAGGACAGGGACGGTAGGCACGATTGTGCGCTTATGCATGTCCCTTACAGATACAGGTAAAGGAGTGAGGATTAGAGGATGTAACAACAGCATCAGGTAGTGCATTCCATGCATTAATCACTCTGTTGCAAAAGTCATATTTTCTACAATCAAGTTTGGAGTGATTAACATTAAGTTTATAACTGTTGTGAGCTCTAGTAATGTTACCGTTGAAGATAAAAAAGTCATTCTCATCTGGTAGAATATTGTAGCAAATAATTTTATGTACTATGCTTAAGTCCAACCATAAGGTGCAGTTCAAGGTTGTCCAAACCTAAAATCTCAAGCCTGGTGGTATAGGGTATTCTGTTGTGAGCAGTGGAGTGTAGTTCTCTTCTTGTAAAATATTTCTGGGCTTGTTCAGTTGAATTAATGTCAGATAAACAATGCGGATTCCAGACAGCTGAGCTATATTCAAGTATTGGTCTCACAAAGATTTTAAATGCACTAGTTAGCAAATCAGTATTACCGGAGAAGAAGCTAAGTAAAATTAGATTTACAACTCCTAAAGCCTTTTTGGCAATACTGTTGCAATGAGCTCTGGTACTTAGGTCATTAGAAATGAATATTCCAAGGTCTTTGACAAAATGAGGGTCAACAATAAGGTCAAATCCGTTTAGCTTGTATTTGGTGTACTGATTTTTTTTACCAATGTGAAGAACAAAGCATTTATTATTGGCTGAGATCTGGAGTTGCCAAATATTTGACCAATCAGACACATAATCAAGGTCTCTTTGAAAGACAGTAGCATTGTCAGTGGTATTAAATAGTTTTACGTCATCAGCAAAAAGGATGTAGTTGCTTAAAAAGTTATTGCAAAGGTCATTTATGTAGAATATAAAGAGTATGGGTCCTAGAACACTGCCTTGGGGAACACTGCAGGATTTGATAGAGTGTATCCTATTTTAACTATTGGTTGCCTGTTTGACAGGAACGCAGTAATCCACTTATGAAAGGATCCGGAAATGCCATAAGAGTTGAATTTTAACAGTAATTTGTCATGTACTACTGAGTCAAAGGCTTTGCAGAAGTCAATATAAATAGCATCTAATGCTTTACCCTGGTCAAGTAGTGAAGTCCATATATTTTTACAATGTAGGAGTTGCAAATTGAAGGACAATTTTTTTCTGAAACCAAATTGTTTATTGGAAAGTAGATCATTTGACTCTAGATGGAAAGTAATGCATTGGTTAATGATTGATTCTATGACTTTGCATGTGATGCAACACAGAGAGATTGGTCTGTAGCTCTCATCCAGGCTGGGATCACTTTTTTTGAAGATAGGGATGACCATTGCTAAGGACCATAAGTTCGGTAAAGAGCTAGTTCTGAATGGTAACTCATATATTAAACTTAGTGGTCTGGCAATGAGAACATGTTGTCATGGCAACATCTAGTGATTTCGATGAACTTGACAAAACTAAACAGTCAGAACTAATTCATATTTGAATGGGAAGCCATTAGGGTATCTCAAAATCATTAAGCTTGACTAGAAAGTAAAAAAAAAATTCTGGAAACTAATGACAAGTTACTTCCCTACTGTTGCAGGAAAGCAACTGAAATACGTCCATGTAATCACCATGAGTTGAGCTGAATGTGAGGAAATCTTTTAAGTATGAACAATTCTTTCAGTCCTTCTTATTCCTATTCCATCCTAAAATATATTCACAATAATTATATTATCAATATCAATAATTACCACCACATTTTTGAATTATTGTGGCATGTTTTTTACTCTGGGTTAGGGAACTGAAGATGAAACTAAGTGATGAAAGAACCAGGTAGCACTGAACTGAGCAACCAAAGTGGCTACTTTAAGAAAGGAGTCCCTGTGGATTTTATTCTGCTACTTGTTGCTGATTATAGGGGGAAGTGTTCATATTTCTGTGTCAAGGCCATTGAGCCAGTGCTGTACAAAGACATTTCTGTGGTCATGTGGTACCTATTTATCTACTCGCAGTTGCATGCTTTTGAACTGATAATTTGACAGGAGTTAGGGCAAGGACAGGAGCTCACTCCATCATCTGACCCTCAGGTCTCAAAGCTGGGTTGCCAGTTTTCCAGTCAACAAGTCCAGCATCGTAACCACTGAGACACTTCGCATCCCTGATATTTTAATAGCATTATTGAAATTCTTCAGCAAATCACAACTACCAGGTTTTTTAATTGTCGTTTTGAATTCTAGTGGGCCCACAGTTCCCCCTGAAGCATATGTGATCAAAGTTGCCTCTTTCTAGCTTGGAAAATATTTATCCACTTACTTAAAATATTTTTAAGTAAGTATTTTCAAGCAAAAATTACTTCAAGCACTAATTTTTTAAACAAAATTATTTTAATAAAAACATTTTTGTTAAATTAATGCAATGTTCACTTAAAATTAGAAAATACTGCATATATATATACTGAAGTATATATATATATATGTGTGTGTGTGTGTGTGTGTGTGTGTATTTCTGTGTGTATGTGTGTGTGAGAGTATATTTGCAAAATGAATAAATAAAACTAGCAAATGCCATACAGTAGGTAAACCCAGGACTTCATACCTTCATGCTGAGAAATATATTACTCAGTACAAATTTCTGCCACATAATTACAAAAATTATGCAGAATCAAAGGGCAGTTAACAGTCCTGGAGATGATATTGTGTATAGGCAGAAAAGAAACTTTGATGATGGAGACAAATCAACTGTTAAGGAAATTAATGGAAATTATTTAAGTACATTAAATATATACAGTACATAGCTGTATCAACTATTTTTCCATTTTTATTTTATTGTTCCTCTTGTTTTGCAAGAGGAAAATTATGAAAATACTCACACCATTTCCCAGGTATGTGATACTATAAAACACCTTATAAATAAATCCACAGCTGGGATCAATAAAATGCTTGACAAAAGTAAATAAAAATAACTTAGATGTGTTTGATTCTTTTTCTTCTCTTTTCTCTGACATTTGGGAAGACTAGACAAAAGCTAGGAGGATATTTTGGGAGAAGTCATCAGAAAACAGATACTTAGCAAGTTCATGTAAGGTAGGTATGCTGGCACACACCATGCTCTTGGCATTGTGCAGCCAACTCTACAAAGTACTCCAAATCTATCAATCAGTGGAAAAATTAGAAGCTTTGCTGGAATTCTGCCTTTCCAAATGGAACATTTTTACTTAATGGATTTCATAATTCTGCAAACAGGCACGAAGTAGGGATTTTTTTCTTTTTCTTTCATTCAATCATGTCTGATTCGCGAGAACTGCCTGGACAAATCCCAGCAGTTTTCTTGGCAAGGTTTTTCAGAAGTGGTCTGCCATTGCTTCCTTTTTCAGGCTGAGAAAAAATGACTGGCCCCATGGTCATCCCTATGGCTTCATCCTCATGGTGGGACTAGAACAGTGGTGGGATTCAAAAAAATTTACTACCGGTTCTGTGGCCATGGCTTGGCTTGGTGGGCATGGCAGGGGAAGGATACTGCAAAATCCCCATTCCCTCCCCCACCCCATTGACCTGCTTTCCAGCTCCATTCTCCTGTGCAGGGCAACAAAAGAAGATGCAGCTTGAGAGGCACAGAATAGATGGGGGAGTGGGGCCAATCAGAGGTGGTATTTGCCGGTTCTCCAAACTACTCAAAATTTCCGCTACCGGTTCTTCAGAATTGATCAGAACCTGCTGAATACCACCTCTGGACTAAAACTCACAGTGTCTAGCCCAATGCTTACACCAAACTGGCTCTCACGAAGTAGTTAAAATTTCTGCAGCTTATTCTTGGTGCCTTAGACCAAATCAAAACAAGTAGTAATTTACACAGCAATATTAATCAGTGCTACAACATTCCTTATTATCAAGTGTTTAAGAGAACCTCTTTCATTAAACAAAAAGTGTACTCTATATTGTGAAGTTTTATATGTACTCCTTATTATAATGTGACCACTATTAAAAACCTGTTTTTCTGCGTTACATTTATTACTTTAACATTTGATATCCAACCTTTCAAGGAAAGTTCTCGAGGCTCCACATCCCAAAGAAAATAAGACTAAAGTTTATTATGTTTCATACAATGCTTTCCATTCACATATGGTTGAAGGACCAGAGGAAAACAGAGAAATGCAATATCTTTCCTAATGTGCATTGCAAGAAGGTCTGTTGGGAAATACAGAATTTACTTTTCAGTAAATAATGGAAATTGGGATGAAAATACTGTATACCACTATTTAAGAGTAGCCTAGTGGGAAGAAGCCACTGCTTAAATAACCGTACAAATTAATGGCTACATATTATGTTCTCAAAATAACACTAACCCATTACAACTAAACTTGAATTTCTTTAACCATTTTTGTAAAGAACAGGCTTCGCCTTCCATACATTCACTGGTGTTGACACAACCTAAAAGGCAAGGGCTTTAAAACATTTGTGACCACAAATCTTCATTGATGTCATATGGTGCTCACGTAGCAGTCTCCATTTATGATCAAACACACAAGCTTTATTCTACACACAGAAGCTAACACACACAAAATTGTTCTAATACCTTTGACTGCACCTGCTTATAAAAAACCATTCTGGATAGAAAAATTACCTCCAGCTCAATGAGTGTATATTAAAAGCACATTTGCATAAGTGAATACGATAAGAAAAACCCAGTTCAAGCCCATCCATAACCAGACAAGTTCCCAGGACGACACAAGATCGATTATTATTCCTAGCACAGACAATATTGCAAGATATTGGAGAACGGGTGGCAGGGTATACTGTCTTCACTGTGGAAGGGGAAATGAGACATAAATCCAGTGAATAATATTAGAAATAGAAAAGAAAATCAATATCTCTTGAATTATCAGTTTGTACATTTATGCAATTGAATCTCTTTTCCAAAGCCTTCATTACTGCCCCACCAAGTGCTAGTCCCTGCTTTCTTCTGAACTGCTGCTTCCTTCTTTTCGCTAATCAATATTAAAAGACAAACAAAAAAAAGAAAGAAATCCACCAATTGTCAGTTTTGGTTTCTGTTATCTGTTGTCATTGGTTTGGTCTTTTTAATATTTAATCAGATATTTTTTTCACTGTATTCCTTGACTTTCATTATAGATATTCGCATATCATTTATGTTTCACATATCAGAGTAACATCATCCAATCGGGCAGGTTATTGATGCTTTTTCCTCCCTATTTTGAAACTCCCCTCAGCTTCTTGCAATCTGCCTTCAGTATGTATTCAATAGGTAATAGAGTATACAACTTTATCTCATTCCTTTGACAGTCTGGAACTAGTTGTTACACCATGTTCTGTTTGGACTATGTTTCTATGTCCTATGTGTACATTTTGTGTGAGGACAGTGAGATTTCATTTCATTTACTAAACTCTATGGCCTCATGACTCTGATTGGGGTACAATATAAAAACAGTTTAATAATACAGACAACAGAACAATAGACATCTGGAGTAGGGTGGACCAATAATCTCTAAAAGAAGCCACATGACATAGTCCAAAATGCCTTTCCTTTGCTTTAGCCCAAGATCTAGGGAAAACCCCAGTTTTGAGGATTCTTTTAAATAAATATTTGGGAGAGATGTTGTTCCGGATGGCAGGCACGTCAACAGAGAAAGGCACACTTGCTGGGTCCTACCAAATGAAATTTTACTGGATGCGGTCTAAAGCATACCTGATAATGTATGTTCTGGGATTTTCTCATTTTCCTAAGGACAATTGACATTTTAACACAGTCAGTATAATCAAAGGCTTTCTCTATTAATTATACATTAATTTCCTTTTGCTTTCTCAATTATTCAGCATTATGTTTTGGTTCCTCAGTCTTTTCTTAAACTATCTTGAATATCTAGCATGGCTAGGTTGTAGAAATCTTGGATCAGTTTGTTTTAGAACCCAATTTATTTCTATGTTTGTTCGGGCAGATGTTCTTTCACACAGAGACACCCTTGCTAACTGCCTGTTGATACAGGGGGAAATGTCAAGAAAATGGATCATCAAATCAATCCAGAATTCTCACTGAAGGCAGAAATGACCAGGGTCAAGCTATCCTATTTTGGATACACTATGCAAAGTCCTCTCTGAAGAAGGCCTACATGTGGGAAAATTGGAAAGGAAGAAAAGAAGCAATTAATGGATGGAGTCAGTTACAGATAGGAGCTCACTACCAGCATTGAAGGAGCTGAAAGACCAGTTAGGGACAGATTGCCATGGAGAAGACCTATCTCTGCGATTACTGAGAATCAATGTAGAATTGATGGGACTGAAATAATCATATTTATGAAATAAGAAAGCACTGTGTTCTTATTCCAGAAATATACTACTTCTTTTATTTCAACATATAGTTAAATTAACAGCTTTACTGAAAAGGGAGTTCTCTTAAATTTACAGAAAGTCTATATCTATCTATCTATCTATCTATCTATCTATCTATCTATCTATCTATCTATCTATCTATCTATCATCAATCTAATCTAATCTAATCTAATCTAATCTAATCTAATCTACTAATATAATAATTATCTATCCATCCGTCTAGAGTAGGGATCCCCAACTCCCGGTCCATGGACAGGTACTGGGCTGCATCAAGCTTGAATCTGGGCCGCACAAACAAGTGAAACCCATCCATGGGATGTAGGTAGCATGCAAAACCATGCCCTCTCCAGTCCGCAGAAAAACCTCTCTCCATGGCATTGGTCCCTGGTGCCCAAAAGGTTGGGGGCCACAGCTCTAGAGGTATTCTGTATAATACTTTAATAAGCCAAATGACAGAAATCCTGATTATGAAGAATCCAATCTAAATGTGCTATTCAGTTCAATGAGATTTATTCCTAAAATGCACAGAACTGCAGTCTCAGACACAATATTGTGTTGAGACCCCACCAGAAAACCAGGTTTCAAAAGCTCTAAGGTATTTTAAAAACTTTAATGTTTACCTGATTTTATGAAAAATATTGAAGCAATACCAGGATGTCCAAAATGAGGGTAGGGGTCAAACATAGGAGTTTGAGGGAGTAAAGTGCCCCTGCAATTATGTCAGCAGGCTGCCAAGTATTTTTTTTTAATAACACAATCAATATAACACAAGTTTTTATAACACAATCATGACCATGGGACCCCTGCAATGGCCACAACTTTGAATATCGGGCATAGGTATGATTTGTCCGGTACTACCATTAATTTTGAACAGAAGCTGGATATATGACTAAGTTGAGGATTACCCATATTAATTAAAGAACCCTTGACCCTTGACTCACAGAGTATTTTCTGAAGATTAAAAGTAAAATATTCCAAACATTTATTTTACAATAAACAAATTTGGAGGACCATTTAACGCATTAAGATTCATCACTCAGAATCTGCATCATAGCATTATCACCATACAATTATTATTTTCAGCTCATTGCAATGCCACTTTTAGGATCCATTAGCTTGTGAGGGCTCTAAAAAATTGTGATTTTTAAAATTTGATGTTTAAACATTTCTCTAACATGGTCAGGCTAATATAGGTGGCAAACTGAGGGCTACCTGAGGTTTGTGTATGGGGGGGGGGAGGTTTTAATTGTCCAGACATTGTTGCTGGCTTCATGTTGGCAATGAACCTAAAGCAAGCTGTGTGACTCAGTGACAGTTGCAGTCCAGACACTAGAAAGACAAAGAACTAATACACTGGAAAATTGTAGCCATGGATGACTTGAGTAATAAGAGATGCTGTTTATTTCCATACAAAATTAATAGATTGAGTGCTCTTGCTTAAAGTAGCTATTTATCTTTATTATAGCTGAAAATATTTCTTGACCATCTTTAAGGGGCAAAATCCATTCTAAAGCAACTTATAAATGGAGCAAAATATGAGTAAATCAATTTTAAAAGCAGATAATCTATGCAATTAAAATACCAAAGTATTAAACATCCAATCACGACTGTAATCTCAGGCAGAGCAATTTGCTGATTCACACAATTTGATTGTCAGTTAAAGACCTAACAGCTGCATACATTCAACATGCAAAACTTTGTACATTTTAACCTTGGTTAGATATTCTCTACTTGACCGTCTTTGTGTGTGATGAACAAACCCTGCCTAGTTGTCTATTTGTGGTTCACTGTACTGTGAAACTGGAAAATGGGTTAATTCAGTAATCCAGTTAAGTGTCTTGTGCAGATCCATTCAGGGAAAGGTTTGGGTAAATGAATGGATCTTTAGAGCTTTCTTACAACCTGGAAATAATAGGCCCTAATGAATTCCAGATGGCTAGGCATTTCCTAAGTACAGGGCCACTTCAGAAAAGGTAGTTCTTTAATTAAAGAGAGATTGGGTTTATACATCACACTGGAGTATAATGTGATTTGTTTGAGTTTGGCTTAAGTCTGTTGTGTGAACCAACCATTGTATTTTTATAAGCATTCATTTGGTATGTTTTGTGAACTTAGCCAAATTTGGTTTGTTCAGTAAACCGTGGTTTATCAATGACTTAAGAAATCAATAATAGACATAGGCATTTCTCTATGCATGACATGAAATTTTATTGGGTTCCTTTGGAAAGAACAGAGAATAAACTGAAGTTACTTCAGTTATTCCTGAAGTTATTCCTGAAATTGATAACATTAAGGACTAGGAATGTAATGGGCAAAAATAAAACTCTCCTTTGCTATGTAATCATCTGTTGCTGTGGACAAGCAAATTTCCTATAGCTGCTTGTTTTTTTCTGGCGGGTGGAAGGGGCCAGGTGGAGATGCAAACTCTGAGATTTTCAAGAGTGCAATGACTGTTCCATGTTTCTCTTGCAGAAGTACCCAGCATAATTTTCATATCAAACTAAATTGACCCATGATCCTAAATACCAGCTTTTGCCTGAAAATTCTACTAGGGGAAATCTGGCACCTTTTTGAAGTATTGAGATTGCAGTTCAGAGGATTTCCTAGTTAGGGAAACTAAATGCCATGCTGGCTTGAATTTCCCGGAGTTACAGTCCAGTATGACAGAGGCTGGTTTAAGTATCTAATTCTCTAACAGTAATCTTATTTTCTCCATAGAACATTTGTATGCTGAATCCTGTTTAGAAATTTAATCAACAAGATTTCGTTGAACTAGTAACATAAGCAGCTAAATACAACTAAATCTGTATTAGCAGAATACTGGGTACTGGCCAGTAAGTGGTAACAGCCAAAGGATTTTTAACTATAGGAAATAAAGTAATATTAAGGATTGAAGACTGCACAGACTTGGGCTAATTACATCGCATCAAGGTCACCAAGAGTTTAAAAGGAATGGCATTGCACTACTAATGATTTTCAAAAGACTATGGAGTAAAAACTATCAATCCTGCTGCAATACAACAACATTGATTATCCACAAGGCCTCTTGATGAAGGCTTTTACTTATCATAATACAAAAAAGGAATAAAAATATTCATAGTAAAACAACTGCAACCAAAGAATGTTGCTAAAAAGGTTTAATAAAGAAGTATTTGGATCTAGTAATATTTGTGGATGGAAAATGTATATTCAGAACAATTCATTTACCCAGTTGGGTTTTTTCCCATTTGTATGCTTCTCAAACAAGGACATGCCTGTGGGGCTAATAAACCAGCAGAATTAATTTTGTTATCAATGTTATTACATTTATCAGTAAACTAGAATGGTTGGGTGAGATGGAAGGGAAATGAAAGTCAAATATCTTGAAAACTGGAAATATGTTTTTAAGTATTGCCTAACCTGGTAAGGAGAAAGCAGCAACTCTCCAATTTAAGAAATGATAGAGAGTAGGGCTGTCAAACTCCAGGCCCACGGGCAGATGTGTCACACACTGGCCATGCCCACGCACGGTTTAACAAAGGGGAATACATCATGTGATGCTGCCTTGATGTGTCAAATCCCTGGTATAGGGTTAGGGTTAGGGTTAGATCATCTGGAGTAAATTTGCAACTTTAGCTTGAAGAGAACATGAGAATGAAATTACTCCCATGATCTCTTCCTGAAGACCTAATCTATAGGTTTAGCACTTGCGTGATGTCTCATGCTACTTGTTTCATTTTTATACAGGTAGTCCTCAATTTAGGACTACAATTGGGAATGGAATTTTTGTTGTAAGTTATGATGGTTGACAAGTCAAAGTAAGTATCCACTTGACCAGACCTAATTTTACAACTGTTAAGATGGCAGTTAAGCAAATCACACGGCAATAAGTCATTCTCCTGAATGGGTGGGGGTTTTTTTGCCAGAAACCAGCAAAAACATTGCAAATTGCTATCACATGACCACAAAACATAGCAACCAGTTATAAATGTGACCCAATTGCCAAGCATCTGAAATGTGCTGATGTGACTTTGGAAAAGCAATGGTGTGATATTTTACCACAACTGCTTTATGGGTCATAAAACGATCTTTCTGGGCTATCATAACTCTAAACTGTTATTAAATAACTGGTCATAAATCAAGGACTACCTATATCTGCTTTGACTAAACAGGTACATGCTTCCAGGAAAGACTTTATCTCTCTCAGTCTTAGCAACAGTTGGTAAGAAAAATTTCTTTTCCCGAGGACATCAGCAGCCTGAGAGAAACCCAGTTTAGGTGCCTTTAAAATAAACTTAGAGAATCAGATGCAGAATAGGGCTATCAAGATCTACTGTCTTTAAATGGCTTCAAAAAGTCTAGTCCAGAATCAGATAGAAACTACCTAAAATATCAACACAACAGCTATGATTGTGTTGTCCTTACATTTTAGGAGCTGCCACAAAGACGAGGGGGGATCAACCTATTTTCCAAAGCACCTGAAGGCCAGACATGGAAAAATGGATAGAAATTATCAAGGAGATATTCAACCTAGGAGAAATAAGGAGAAATTTTCTGACAGAACAATCAAACAATGGAACAGCTTGCTTTCGGAAGTTGTGGGAGCTTCATCACTGGAAGCTTTCAAGAAGAAACTGGACTGCCATCTGTCAGAAATGGTGTAGGGTCTCCTGCTTGGGCGGGGGGTTGGACTAGATGACCTACGAGGTCCCTTTCAACTCTGTTAATCTGTAATCTAAAGTGGCGGGAAAACGCTTTCCTTACTGTGGGTGAGGGATGAGGCAGAGGCAACTTTTGACAGAAGGCTAAATCAGTGAGCCTCTGAGCCACCTGTGAAAACTCACTTTGGTTTTGCACACACGTTTTGAACAGGTGCCTTCAAAGGGAGCCCAAGTATCAAGTGGCTCATTTCAAATATGGGTTTAGAGCTGTTCTAGCAGGACACTAAAACTATATTTAATTTCATTGTACGAGGTACAATGACAATAAAGTGAATTAACTAATATTCAAAAATGGCCTGGAGAACTGTTCACAGGGAAAATTACACTGGGAAGCAGCAGAGAGAGAGAGGGCCGGCTGTCGATCTCCTGCTTCACTAGGAAGCCTAGCCCATCCCTACATTTTAGGCTGATACAGATCATCAAACATGGGATCGGATGGCTGGTACAGGATGAGAGCATTCCTGCTGCTTAAGCGGAAAGTTTTTTGAAGGGGACGCCCAGGGATCAGAGGAAAGAGGGTGTGCCATAAATCCCTGGCCAAATAGCAACAGCAATAGCACAGACTTATATACCGCTTTATAGTGCTTTTTTCAGCCCTCTCTAAGCGGTTTACAGGATCAGCCTATTGCCCCCACAATCTGGGTCCTCATTTTACCCACCTCGGAAGGATGGAAGGCTGAGTCAACCTTGAGCCTGGTGAGATTCAATCTGCCAAATTGCCAAATTGAAGGCAGCTGGCTGTAAGCAGAAGTAGACTGCAATTACTGCACTCTGTCCTCTGAGCCACCAAGGCTCTTAATTAAATTAGAAGAAATATTCTGATATTGGTGAAGGATCACAACATCAGCTTATGAATAAATTCAGCAGCCATCATTCTCCACCCTAGAAGCTCCAGGATCAAGAGGGGAAAACAGAGCAGACTAGAGGAATGGCATAGGCAGATCTCAGGGAACTTGAGATCTTTGAAATTGAAAGCTTTATCAATTTCAATCCCAACATCAAAACTTAGAATGGGAATAGATTTAAGGGAATGTCTTTCCCCTTTCACTTTTGGGAATTAAAGGGAAAATGAGACAGAGAAATAAAATACTTATCCTTCATAATATCTGCCCTTCTGATCTTGGGCAAGATTTTCCTGAAGCTTAACGTGAGCATTTTCCAGGGAGAGCATCTGCCAATAAGGCAGTGATTCACTGCTGACACTTTTCCTTGCCTTTTGCCAGTTGTTTAAATAAAAGAGATCTTAAAAACAGGGTGTATCTCTCTGATGTTCTGTTTCCGAAGAAGCAGCTTGTCTTTCTGGCTGCTGAATTTGGCCAAAGCACCTGCCAAAGAATGAATCAGTTTACTGAAACAAATATATAAATGTGATTGTTAAGAAACAGCTAATCTGGACCATCCAGAAAAAATTCATTTTGTTGCATTTTTAAATGACCTGATTTAATTTGCACTTTTCAAATTAACATTCAGATTAGAACACTCTTAGTTTTATACACCCTTGAATGTTGAGATGCAAGTATTAATAGAATAACAGAAAAACAGAGTTGGAAGAGACCTTAGATGTCTTTTAGTCTAACCCTTTGCTCAAGCAGGAAACACTATACCATTTCAGACAAATGGCTGTCCGATCTCTTCTTTAAAACCTCCAGAATCTTTGACTGATGAACAAATATCAAACTAGATGCATTAGGAAAACAACACTAAAAGTATTATTCCTAGGAAAGATTTAAGATGATATTTGGATCTCAGGTCCCAGAATTCCCCGCTAGCTGGTTGGGGAACTTCTGGGTATGCAGTCCATGTATCTTAAAGCTGCTGATTTAAAAAAAACCCACTGTAATTGAGAAAGCTGCATATAGACATTAAAAACCTGTTTGATTGCATTGAATGTAGATTATCCCAAAACCCATTTATTTGTCAGTCCCTCCATACAAATGATGAGTGAGGGAACAGATGAAATCCAAAGAACATTTCACAAACACCTCTACTCTAAGTATCTCTCAAATAATGACATAAATGTTCAGGAAACTATAACACAGCATTTGAGTGCTATTGCTTCTTCAGTCATCTTTCTAAGTTGTCTATGAATCAGAATTAGCAGGGTCATGTCACCAAACTTCTAAGCAAACAAAATGATGTTATGCTGCAGCTGATGGTATGACTTTGTCCAACTGTGGTAAAGCCAATGCAATGAGCCAAATATCTTGCAATCCAATAGGATGCTATTATTTATGCAATGACATCCTAGCCATGAAGTTTAGAGGGAGACAGAAGGAAAGACAGAGAACAGCACCATGTGGGATGGCGGTGGGAGTTAGAATCAATGTGCAACATGCTTTTCATTGAATCCAAAAATGACTTTTTTAAAAAAATGTTTTAATTGGCTTTATTAGGCAGACATTTCTGTTTATGGGCCATTTCTAGGATTTGATAATGGAAAGACCTATGTTCTTGTGAATGAAATACATCATCTTTATAAAGCTGATCTGGCACTGTAACCTGATTTTATATAACACAGACCAAAACAATTACATTTCCCAATGTCATACATTGCTTTCAGTTCATGACCCTGCCTCTTTAAAACTCAAATTGCTTATATAAACCCTTTTCTTTGCAACAGCATTAAGTCACTATTTTGATCGCTCATTCCACAGGACTGAGCATTTTGAGATTTTTTATTATACATTTCATGAAAACAACTGGTCTTATACTAGGCAGAAAATAAAGTTGTGGGGGCAAGTAAATGGTTTCTAATGATTAGTATAGAATAGTAATAGCAATAGCATTTAGACTTATATACCATTTGGTAGTGCTTTACAGCTCACTCTAAGTGGTTTACAGAGTCAGCCTATTGCCCCCAACAATCTGGGTCCTCATTTTACAGACATCAGAAGGAAGGAAGGCTGAATCAACCTTAACTTGAACTGCCAAACTGCTGGGCAGTTGGCAGTCAGCAGAATTCGCCTGCAATACTGCATACTAATCACTGCACCACCATGGCTCTTAGAATATTACCTAACTGTATACATAGAAATGTTATCTATGTCCAACATAATCTAATTGTGTCAACATTATTAGATAATCCAGATTAAGAGATCAACTCAACAGGAAGACTTTAATAACAGAATCTTGTTATGTCTGATAATGCTGAGTCTCCTTCCCTTTCTTATACCCTTGTGAACTAGTGAGATGTCTAAGTCTAAGCCATGTATGAGCACTGTCTGTCTAGTGTGGAACTATATTTTTACTCATCACATTGATAATCAAGCTC
>JAOYMU010000001.1:105521874-105532475 GCA_025802295.1 Psammodynastes pulverulentus | reverse complement strand
ATGGCTGGCTGAGGAATTCTGGGAGTTGAAATCCACAAGTCTTAAAGTTGCCAAGTTTGGACATCCCTGACTTAAAACCAGGCTTTCAGGGTAGGTGGATTTATTGATTTTTCATTAGTTCTAAAATAGATATCTGAATATGGATTAGAGTATTGGACTAACCCCAAAGGGTGTGTGTGTGTTCATAGTTCACCAATAGATCATCTGTATTTGCAGGGCAAATCTTTATAAAGAAGCAATCACATTAACTTCCTGGTAAGATAACTTATGACTGCAATTTTCATTGCCTTGGCTCGAGCAGACAGCCAGAGGTCACAACCTATTTGTGCCTTCCAGATATTCTGCTGAAATTCAGGAACAAAATATTAATAGTTATAATTTGTCCCATGGGGTGGGGGATGTTAAAAAAATATAAGGAGGAAAAATGTATTTTAAAGCTCTGGGAAGATGTTAAGACAACAATCACACCTTAATTTCTTCAAAATTATTGGGCGATTACTTCCTTGTGATGGGGGAAATGAGGAGTGGGGAATTTGTAGGTCTCTTTGAAGCTTAATTCTTAACATGTCACAGTGCAAGTTGTGCCAAATATTTTGACCACCCATTTAAATGATATCATACCTTACTGTGCATGTTTTCTGCAGCCTTTAGAGCCTAAGAAAGTCGTTTTCTCCACTGTGTTTTATATATAAAGAGAAGTACAAACTTGGAAATACAATTGCTTTTCTATATTTTGAAGACTAGAGCACACTTAGGTCTTCTCTTTGTGTATGTATGTCAAACCTTTGACAAATAAGTAGTGTCAATAGCATAGCTATTATCTGAAGATCAATTACTTTGTACCAGTGTTCAAATAAAATATTTTGGTCATCATATGCAGATACTAAAATGTAGAAGGAAATATAAGGCAGCAGTCTTTTGAGACACTCCTTAAAGATATTTGGATTGTAATAAAAGTATACAGAACAAAACTACAAAAGAAAATAATATTTAAAATGAACAAGTTGCATAGCAGTAGGAATACTTCAAGTCACTAAGTTACAATTATGTTGATAAAGCATTGTATTAAACAGAAACATTGAGTTGGAAGGAAGCACTAATGTAATTGATCAAGCTTGTTTTAATTTGATAATGTTGAAGTATTTGTTTTAAAAAGGAAGTCTGAGTCTTGAAATAGACAACACTAATTTGGAAGGTATTATGAATATAGAAGAAGGACCAGGAAGTTGCACAGGAAGAACTGGAATTGGAGTAATAGAAATGGAATGAAATGAAGTCCTGCCAAGTAGAAGGCTATGAACTTGGAATGATAAGAGACATTTTTGTTTTTGGCTGAGAATTCAGCTGGAAGTAACTAAATAAAGAACCAGGAATCTTAGTTGATTAGAAAATGACTGAGCTGTTGATGTAATGTGTAGCTGGAAAACCAAAATCAGTTTTGAATTGGTTATAGGTAGTTCTCGACTTACAACCACAATTGAGGCCAAAATTTCTGTTGTTAAGTGAGACATTTGTTAAGTGGATTTTGCCCCATTTCACCACCTTTCTTGCCACAGTTGTTAAGCGAATCACTGCAGTTGTTACATTAGTAACACATTTGTTAAGTGAACCTGACTTGGCCATTGACTTTGCTTGTCAGAAGGTCGCAAACAGTGATCACATGACTCCAAGACATTGCAGCAATCATAAATATGAGTCAGATGCCAAAGCATTTGAATTTTGATCACATGACCATGGGGATGCCACAACGGACATGTGAAAAACAGTCATAAGTCACATTTTTCAGTGCTGTTGTAACTTTGGTCACTAAACGAACTGTTGTAAGTTGAGGACTACCTGTATTTAAAAATATCCAGGTAATACAGTTAAAACATGGACTACTACTGTCAGATAGCCCAATCTGGTATGCTCATATATTGTTAAGAAAAAAAGGTTAAATTAGAAAAAGGTATTAAGAAAAAAATACTAGGGTTGGTAAATAGAATTTGTAGACTATTTTTATAATCACTGTTGGCTTTTTAACCTGCCTCAAACAATAATCAAACAATCTTTATAGTGTAAAAATTTCCTCCAGTTCACAAAGCCAAGGGAGATGTAGGTTTCCTGATTGTAAGGCCTCTGTAAACTACTTCTGGCAAGTCACACTTGCAAGAACAGAAGTTCCCAAAGGAGCACACTGCCAAAGAAATGATGTTCCAATAGATAGGATCTTCAGGGCTAATAAAATTAAAAGCAGATCCTCTCTCAGTGGAGAATCTGAAAAAGCATTTCTTCTTTGTTTCTTTACATTCTCTATGTTTCAAACATCTGCAGCTAGCAGCCTTACATGTGACACTTGAAACCCACTTAAAAAAACATGTAGCTAAAATCTGCTGAGTGGTTTAAGGTTGGAAGGAGTGCTTTCTACCATTTGAATCTGGTATCGGAAAGCCTCAACATGTGATTTCTTAAAAGTACATCGGTCTAAGGATACTCTAGGATTTTACTCAGAAATCACTTTAAATATATAGTTTGATTAAACTGAATTTCAATCAAAAGTAGGGGGGTTGTTCTCTTCATCCAATAAATTTGAGGTGGTTTAGGGAAGCTTTTCATCCTTAACTTAAAAGAAAAAAATTAATTTTTTCCCCTTAACTACTTGGTTGCATCTTCATGAATCCCACTATCCATGTTTGTGGGAAGAAAGATGTGAGGATTTGTGTAAGCTCCGTTTGTAATCTATAACACTTGGGAAACGGTGACTTTCTATAACTACAGTAAAGGGGTGCTGCTAAAGGCATATTCCCAGGAGGAGAACACTGCTCTCTAAACATCTGGATAAGGGAGTAACTTATGAACCCTATCATCAAATGCTGGCCAGCTGTTGTGAAATAAAGGCTGTTTTCATGTGCGGCTTTTAGTGGTTGGGATAGGAGAATTTCTATTTTCAGCTTGCTTTCTGAGTATGCCAGAAAACAGCAAGACATCATACTCTGCTTGTTCTCCTAAGGAATTGGCTTAATCTTCTTAAGTATCTGATGTGAGTGTTCTCTTAAAGTATTACTGTTTGATTGAGAGGTAACTTATGCATAAAAATAGATTTGACCATGTTTGTAAAGAGATTCTCACTGATTTGATCAGAAACAGAGACCCTAGGCCACGGTTGTCAAACTCAGATCCGGCCCGCAGGGTGCATAGATGTGATCCATGGGGCCAATCTGGAAACAGCAAAGGGCCGGCCCGCAGTGCCTCTGCTGCTAAAATGGAGCTCGCTGGCAGAGGGTTGCAGGAAGCTGTCGCAACTGAAAAACAGGCATCCCTCCCAAGCTCCATTTTCAGAACTCGGGAGCCTGTTTTTGCTGGCAGAGCGCTCGGGCCTCCACAGGCGCTCCCAACATTAGTGATGTTGAATTGGCCACGCCCACCCTAGCCATGCCTATCCCGCCCTTGTCCCCCCTCCCAAGATCAAACACAACCCTGATGCGGCCCTCAATGAAATTAAATTTGACACCCCTGCCCTAGGCCATGATTCTGAATATCCTTACATGACAATAAACCCACATTATGAAAGATGTCCAGTAAACATCATTGGAAATAAAGTAGACAAAAAGTGGTAGCTTTGATAACGTGTGTGCATTTGAATCCTGAAAAAAAGAAACTGCTGTATCTGTGGCTCACTCATGTTTTTAGCAGATGCTTTATGTGGGAAAGGTTCTGTTTTAAATGGCTACATAAAATATTTCATAGACCATAGGCTGCTTCTGAAGTTATTCAGGATGTTGGGAAAGAAGAATGCAACTAATTGGAGGGAATCCGTTGTTGGTATTGAAAGCAATTGCTGCTGTCTGTGAAATCATAAAGGGGGGATGATTTCAAATTCGATGTTCGTGTTCTTAATCTTTTTAAAATGTGTTATAAAGAAGGGGGCTGATGAGTAAAATGCTTTTAGAAAATGTGGAAGATCCTATAAAAGGTAAACGAGTACAGCGCTGTTATCCCTTATTTTCATTTCACTTCTTAAATTACTCCCTTAACATGATTTGCAGAAGAGCACAATGTTCTCTCCTCTGAGCTTCATCCTGGGAAAAGTGTGGAGAGGCGGTTTGAAGAAGAGCAAATCCCAATCTGTTTTTTATTTTCTCTGCAGCTGTCTTCCAGCTTTGAGTTCTGCTGGACTGCTACAGCTGGAATCATTTTATTACTTTTATCCAACTTCCTTTTGCTTGTGCACACAGAAATGTTTTAATAGTCTTGGAAAAAAGTCAAAGTATGTCTTAGCAACCATAGAACAGTAATTATTATACCAGCAGCTGAGAGCAAACCAGGTTTCTGCTGTGCATTAAAAATTGGTATAAGTTCGTTTATGGGTGATAATGGATAGTTTATGCGAGTGTTGCAATTGAAGGATATTGAATATAGGTGTGTAATTGCTCTGGCAGTAGAAAAGAATCAGGCATTTATATATTTGTCTTTGTGTATAGTAAAATAGAGATCATAATGAACATTAATGCAGCAAGGTTTTTTCATTTAGTTTACTATAAAATGTTTGTTTTGGCTTATATAACTTGTGTTGGGTCTCTTGTTGGAATTATGTTTCCGATTAATTTTTTTGTTTTGTTACTATTTTATTAACTTTTTTTTTAAGGAATGAACCCATGCAAATTCAGAGTAGCCTAAAATGGAGAGTAAATAAATTACTTTACCGTAGCTCTTTCTGATGCTTAAAACCATATAGGTCAGTATGTTGCCATAGTGCAGGATAACTATACTGCATGTTCCCAGGATCTCAGGAATGCTTACATTGGCCAGTGCTTATAAACTGGATCTGTCCAATTTAGTGTGCAGACAATGCTTAACTGGTTACATTCAGGAGGCTGCTTGTAAGTCCCATTTTGTTTGCAAGGCCAAGCAAACATTCATATGTGGCATCCTGTAAACTAACCTTCTCTCAACTTTCCAGGACCTTCTAGGTTGGATTTAGGAACAGGTTTGTTTGTATCATTAAAAGTTTGTAGGTAGAATAATGTCTGTATATGTTCGCTGAATTGAGCACAACTACTGACTTTAGTAATGAAATCCTAAATGTAGCTAAATTTCCTTCAACCGGACATTAACAGATACCATCACCACAAATAGGACTGTGTCTGAGCCTCACTTGTATTGGGTTTTTTTTTTTAATCAACAATGTTTTGACCTTGAAGAAATAATTTTTTGGATTAAAGCAATTGCATTTTTGATAGAAAGCTGTCTGCCTTTGTCTATGCCGATTACCTAATCTTAATGGTTCTGTTAGAATAGCCTTCAACAGCTGCATTCTGGAAAAAGATAACTTCTCCCAGAATGCAGATAGAGCAGCGTTCCACACCTTGATAGCAGCTATTTTTCAGATCTACGCAGAGTTACTTTAGTGCCAATTGCAAATGAAGTGTCCTTTGGGCATACACTCAGAGCATACGGAAAAGGCTTCTGTACAGCTTTGATCAATGCACCTCCAAATGGATTGCCCAGCCCTACAAAATAGCCCATCTCATGGTGAAATTGATAGATAATTTATGTGGCTAACTTCTCTGTTAACAGCATGAATGCTGCTATAGAGACATTTTGATAATTGATGAAACAAGTGACTTTCATATCACTAGCTCTGTTATAAAATATAGACTTGGTGCCCATGTATTCTTCAATAGACAAAGAGTTTGTCTGAAGTGTCTAAGAAATTCATCATTGTACATCAAGTGAACAATCTTTATGCCATGTCTAAAGCCTTTCAAATAATTTTATTTTTGGTGGTTAAGGCTTACAGGGTCTCGGTATTAAATTTGGCACTTTTCCTACCTGTGGCATCCCAGAAACCCCTTTTCCTGGTCTCTTGGCTTGGTGGCAGTTATTGATATTTTCCTTGGAAAATTTGAGTTCACAGCTTATCACAAGACTTCTGTTTTCTGAATAGAACTTTCTTCTCCTTTATTTTTTCTTGAAATTCTGGCATCCTCAACTCTATTCTGAAAGTTCACATGCATTTAGGACAAATTTGGGGGGAATATGAGAGAAAACTGCTGTCCCGTCTCTGTCCCCTCCCCCCGTTTTAAATGAATGGGCTTTTCTTTTTTTTGTGAAGCGTTAATTGGAAACCATCTTTCTCTAATTTTCATCTGACAAAATAAGATAACCATGATCTGTATAATATTTGATTCCCCCCTTTTATTTTTTAAAAACATTTTATGCTCTATGATGTTCATTACCATATTTGTCTAAGATGACAAGGATTGGGTATATTTGGAGTATGTTGTTGACTTTTTTCCTTTCCATTATTTTTTCCTGTTGTCAGTATATATGTATATTTTAAACATCACATGTTTTCCAAATGATATTTAGAACAAAAGTAAATTACATTCTCTGTCCATGGAATGAATTATGTCCTATTTATTTATATGCATTACATTTTTATCCCACTTCTGTGTGAAACCTCAAAGGGAATTATGGGAGGAGATCTTCCCTAATTCATCTTCCACATCAATTATTCTTTTCAAAGAAGGTTCTGTTAAAAGGAAAGAGAGAGAGAGGTATCACCCAACAAGTTTTGTGGTCAAGAGATTATTTGAACTGGCTCTTTATCTTAAATTACATCTAACATTTTTATTGCAAAGGTTTGGTTCAATTCTGTAATATGGATGTTGGACAACTTTGAATTGATCAAAGTATTAGCTTTGAATTAATAGTTTTCTCAGAAATTAGAAATGACATATTAAGTTATTGGCCAAACAATAAATACTTTACTCCAGATTATTATAATAACTGAAAATGTCTCCTTTTTATGGAAGTGCTGGCTAGTATATAATATTCTTTCAAGATGGACTTTTTAAGGTGGTGTCTTATATATTAAGGCATGATTAAGGCATTTGTCTGAAAATAGCTTAAATTCCTAAAACTATCTCTTGTCCCACTTTTTTATAGAGTTACAGTAGCTATTATAGAAATGTTTGTTCTGCTTATAGATCTCTACTCCCTGTTCTGCAGAATTGAGACTTCTTAACTACATCATTCTACTCACTACTGGCTACAAGAACAAGGAAAATTCTTGATTGATATTCTTGATTGTCAAGCAAAATAGTCATAAAACTAATCAGGATTTGGGAAAATGATTAATACTCATTTAGATCTAGAGCAGTTTTCTATGCAAATATAAGAACAATTGTATGGTCAAATACCCATATTGTGTAGCCTTGATACTTGTAGATCTGGATGATTGCTTCCTTTCCTGCACCTCTGATAAAGTAGGTCCACTGAGCAAATACCTTTAAGGGGTGATATCTTCAAATTAATCTGTCTTCTTCTTTACTTCCTCTTTCATTGCTTTGGGTGACAAAGAACTTCCAGTGTATTCATTAAATTTTTATTTTGATGCTGCATAATGCTACCTCCACTTATTTAAAATAGTATGTATGGTGCATTTTTAATTATGTATGAAATGGATACTTTGAGTATCATATGCAACTTACTAACTGAAGTTCTAAACAACATTGCAGTGGATTTAATTTTATATATGGGAAGCGAAGGAGAAAAAAACCCTAAACATGTATTTTAATATATAATTTTTCCAGGCAATTCCAGAAAATACATCAAGTTTGCTAATGAAAAATCCGATTTTCCAACATGAATCTCTAGCAAGCAATGATCCTCACAAAACCTTATGTATAAGACCCTCGATCTTTGAAGATTTGAACACCAGAAGATTGTACTTCCACAACCAGCCAAACCAGGTAATCTTTGAAAAGCAACTTGTATATTGAATGTGTCAAGAGATACCTCTGAAGTGCTACCAGAATTTTGGCTGCCAATATCACTGCTCCAATTCAGATATAATAGAATAGAGGTTTCCCTGCAATGATGTGAAATGTCACGAAAGAAACTGGAAGTTTCTGCTTTCAAACAAATCATAACTCCCTCTATGATTTGGCCATAATGAGTAACTGTTGCTTGATTAACAGAAGAACCAGGTGCTTTGAAGTCACTTCTCTAGTTTGCATAGTTAATTGATGCATTGAAGATTCCTCTACCCACGTTCTATAACAGAAATTCATTGCTTTTTCCCTCACCTTCCTCCTCCCCCAGCTGTGAGGGATGCGATGGCTCAGGGGTTAAAGACGCTGAGCTTGTTAGCTGGAAAGAGGACAACCCAGTTCAAGACATGACAGGGTGAGCTCCTGTTATTTGCCCTAGCTCCTGCCCACCTAAACAATTCAAAAGCATGCAAATGTGAATAGATAGTTAGCTACCACTTAGACGGGAAGGTAACAGTATTTTGTGTAATCATGCTGGCCACATGACCATGGAAGTGTCTTCAGACATGGCTGGCTCCCTCGGCTAAGAAATGGAGATGAGCTCCGTCCCCTAGAATCAGACTTGACTGAAAGAGGAAACCTTCACATTTACCTTTATCTTACAGCCAACTCACTAATGTCATGCTCAGCAACCATTTAGAGTTACTAACAAGCCATGAAATTCATGATTTTTATGTCAGCTTTGATTTTTGTGCCGAGAGAACTGAAATGCTTGGTTTTAAGTCTATTCCAGTGCCCCAAAATACCTTGATAACATAAGTCTTAAAAGATATTTTTGTAGTGGTGCTGTGTTTCATTTCTCTCGGATCTGCTTGTGCCGAAGCATGGTGAAAGTGTCTCACAAGTTGTTTTTTCTGATTGAGTTTATTCACATCTAAACAAGCTATGTTCTTGGGTCAAAATCATACTTCTATAAATATTTGAACAAATACCTATTGTGTTTGTCCAAACTTATGCTGGCTATATGATTCTGAACAGCATTGTACTGTAAGCCAGTTTCCATCCATGAATCAAACGATCCTTTTGTTACCATGCACCCTGATTTTCCATAGTAATGACTGAACTACTCTGTAATTAAAATTCAGAACTATCTGTAACAAAATTTTTGATTTGCATGCCCTGCTTTAATTTGAGAATGAAACTTGAATTAGATTCCAAAAATTCCAAATTAAGTTGCTCATTATGTAGAGAGTTTGAACCATTTGGCAAGAGTTGTTTTCATTAGTTTGAGCCAAGTAAGTCATAGTGAATCTCAAATATTCCAACATAAGGTTGCTCTGCCCTATAATAGAGCATCTTGTCTTTGCCTTTGGCAGGGATGGGAGACGGCTATTTGCTTTTTAATCTTTGCTCATAAACTAAAACGTTACAGCAAACTTACTTAGTGAAAGATGTTTCTGTCATCACCAGCCAATCCTTTAGAAGGCTATGGAAAAGTTATTTCTGTCTCGGTTTTGTGGATTTCCATTGAATGCCAGCAAAGTGAACAACTTCTTTGGTCCTGGCTACAGTTCCTACCACAAGTGTTAATGTATTTATTAAGCAAGTACTTCAAGTAATCAAGGGGTTTTTTACCCCTTCTAAAAGCATTTTGAAATAATTCAGGCCTGGGCTGCAAGGTTACTTTTACTTCTGCACCTGTACCAAACCTTATCTCTTTAACATGATTTAAAGCTCATGTTCACAAGGAATGTTCTAGGCCAGTGGTTCGTAACCTTGTTGGAGGTACTGAACCCCACCAGTTTCATATGCGCATTCACCGAACCCTTCTTAATTGGAAAAATAAATATGATTTTTTCAAATTCAAAACATAGGTATATATTTAGGTATATATTTTAGATATAGGTGCACAAAATGAACAAAATCATTAAAGAACAAAACCATGAAGAACAAAGAACAAAACCATGATTAAAACATGATTTTCACACAAAAACAAAAACATAATAGTGTGTGTCTTGACCTCCACTGAACCCTTGAGATTGACTCACCGAACCCCTGGGGTTTGATCGAACCCAGGTTAAGAACCACTGGCTTAGTAGTTGAGAATTACAACGTCAAGTAGACAAGGTTGGAGATGAAGCTGACAGTCATTTGGCTTTAAGTACGAAGGGCCACCAGGGCCTTTCAAAACTCTGAAGGCCATTGAGAATTTTGAAATCTAATCTACGGCTCGTCTCGCTTTGCTGAGTTATATTTATGCTGATAAATGGGTCCAAAAGGAAGGCAACTTAGAAATGATTCTTCTTTCTTTTCTCTCGTTTTCTTTTTTTTCTTTTCCTGACAGGGAATAAAGCCATTTGTGGAACGGTGAGTACGAGTCTGTAAGGAAAGAGTCTGAAATGATTATAGCAGGGACTTCAAGAGTAGCAAAAAATAAATAAATATGAAAATGAACCACAACCGTTCCTGTGGGTTGATTGGCCTGGTCTTCCTGCAGATGTGTATTCTGCCTTGTCTGAAGGACCCAAACAGGCATAAATACATAAGGTTCTTCCCTTGAAAGTGGGAATCCTAACATTCAACCCTTCGGCATTTCTGTAGTGTTTCTTTTGTGTTGATGCAAACACACGTGTCAATGTTCAATGTTCAAGCAATGAATGAGTTACAATGGAAGAGAATAGTTATCTGTCTGATGACTGTCTAGCTATCTAGCTATATCTAGCTTCCATCCATCCATCCATCCAGCCAGCCATCCATCCACTCATCCACCCTATCTATCTATCTATCTATCTATCTATCTATCTATCTATCTATCTATCTATCTATCTATCTATCTATCTATCT
>JAOYMU010000001.1:105505368-105519046 GCA_025802295.1 Psammodynastes pulverulentus | reverse complement strand
TGAAATAATCCACTTGGCAGAAAATTTAACTAAACCTGCACTAGGGGAAGCTGATTGAAAACTAAAGGAAGTTAATGTCTTTGCAGATATGAAAAATGAAATTGATTTTCAGTGCAACTAAATTACTTATAAATAGTTTTGGGAAACAGTTTTATGTACAAATAACAAATGTTTATATTTAACAAAATATACGGTACAAATTGTTAAATCTTTCTTCCACTTTCCAGTTCAGCAGTTACGGACCTTGTTTTCTAGGCACATTCCGTGATAGTATTTCTCAGTTTTAAATACTTAGTATTTTTATTCAAATAGAGAAATCAATATTTTCAGTCTTATTTCCCTTCAACTACATTTTTGTATTAATTTTCTTCTGTACATTCTGGTAATCTGAAAGCCTTTAAATATTAATTATTGTAGTCTTGAATGACCAATGTTTTGTTAAGCACAGATATAATTGTCTAATGCTCTTATGAGAACATAACATTTATTTTTATATATAAATAACTCTAATTTCAATGTAATGGCAAGATTTTACCCCTCCCTTTCTCACAGCCAGCAGATTTTCTTTTAGGATTTCCTCCTAAAAATGTTGATGACAGATGTTTGGGAAGAGAAAATTACCACTTTGAAATTGTTTAAAATATATGCTTATAACTCTGTTTCAACTTGGTGCCAGTTATTTCTTTATATGTTTCCATTATTTTACTTTTATTTGACCTACCACAAGTTAAACTTACGCTATATGACAAACTGTAGTCCAGGTAGGAAAAAACAAGTTAATTTCTTGTTGAATGAAAATGGATTTTATTTTGTCTTTGAGTTGTAGCATATTAATGAATATATTTAACTTAACATTTGGCTGTGTGTTCTAAATGCCATTTCTGGTAATTCCTAAATGTTATCTATCATATGGCATAATAACATAATTAAGCATAGAGGATTTTTATTAATAAAAGTTTAAAGCAGTGGAGCAGTCATTCATTCAAAAAGGTTAAAGGGTGTGGAGAAGAGAGTAAAATATGTCTTTAATATGTTTTTGGATTAAAATTAAAATTTCACAATTTTAATATCTGTCTTTCTTCAGAAAAATATACATGTTTATTTTGTTTTCTTAGGATCATGTTCCCTCATACAGTTCCACTTCCACTATACAATCTACATTTCTCAGAGCCCAGACATCAAAACCAAACAATTGTATATAACACTGTAAAATATCTTTTTAAAGGGGCATTTATATTTTATACAACAGCTTGAACTGACAACATTGTGTACATAGATTATCTTGAAGTATTATTTCACATTGAAAAGAAGAGAAATATATTGATAAGTATAGACAGTAAGAGCTTCTTTCTAGTTTTGTACTTTTATCTAGAATAAATAACCTAAGTCAGTAAACGTGATTCTTTAGTAGCAGTTGCCTTTCCTGCATTTTATATTTTTAAAAACTGTTGCATAGATGTCTTTCATGCTTTATATAGTCATTTAGTCAGCTAACTTGGTTGCCTAGGCAAACTGTTCGTTTTTTTCCAAACAGAGAAAAAGGGAGAGTGAGAGGGGGGAAAAATCCCTAATTTTTATTTCATTAATGGCATGAGAACAGCATGAATTATGAATAGCGATGATTAAAACATTTGTTTTTTATTAAAGTGGGGCATGGCAGCAAATAGCTATGAAACGAACTTGCTGTCTGACCAAGAAAGTGCTTTGGATTTCTGTGTGTATACTTGCACGCATACATATTTAGATATTTTAAAAAACAGCGAGTCTATGTCTGATGAGCACTAATCAACATAATACATCGGTTCCTATAGTGTTTCTCCTGGAATATGCTTTAATCCTTTTTTCTGAATACATGCATTTCAGTGTGTTGCAGGATCGGTCACCGGGACCATAGGACATTATCCTAGGACAAGTATATTTGCCTCCATTCATTTCAGTGTGTATTTAAGCACTTTGCTGGTAAACATGTATTATTCTTTATTACTGATAAATTATGTTCCTTCTTGGGGAAGGCATTGAAATACAAACACAATACTATAAGATTTTAGGCAGGGGTAGGATCTTACCGGGATCACGCATGCACACTGGAAAAACACACATGCGCCGCTTTCCAGACCCCAGCTGGGGCTTGCAGCGACAAAGCTGAGCTGTAAGAATCAGGGCAAGTGGGAGGGCCCAACTTGAGCTTGAGCTGATAAAGACCAGGTAAGAATTGGGGTGAGTAGGAAGGCCCAACGTGGATTTTTCGCTTCCAGTTCCTTTCCATGGAATGGAGGCTTCAGTTAGCTACCCAAACGCCCACACCAGGCAGAACCGGAAGGATCCCACCCCTGATTTTAGGTTCTTTTCCCCTCCACTGAAATAACAGCATTGGTCCAATATTTTTTTTTAATGGAAATGTTTGGAATATAATGTAGGACTGAAGCAAAGTCCCTTAGAATAACCATTAGATTTTAACTTAACAATCTACTGACTCTCTCCTATCATTTAACGAAGTTTATTTAACAGTGTTTAGTCATACATTTTCAGTGGATGTTTATCCGTATGTTGGATGTATTTCTTGTTCATGTTTTTTATTTTCATCCTGCTTTGTCTAGAAAAGTATGATGAAGAGCTGTATTTTATAAAACAGCAATTCAGATGCTTTTTAAGAGATAAAGTTGCCTGTTTTGATAAATCTCTGAATGATATTTTTAGGCCTGGAAAAGTTTTTCCTCGTTTATTCTACATGAAAATAGCTCTGTTACTCGGGCCCCACCTGCTGGACAGACATGATTTAGAAATTCTGACAAGTCATACAGCCCTTTAAGCATTAATTTAGTATAATCTTCCACCAGGTAGGCAGAAGTATGCCAGGATCTGCTCATAAATATGCAGGTAATATGCAGCAGATCAGCAAGAATTTCTGGTTTCAAAAAGTTCAACAATCGTGACAAAACTCTGTCTACCTGCTAAATTAGGATATTGAAAGGAAGAAACTGCAACAGGGTGGGAGGGAGCGAAACAGTAGCTTTATGAGTCATGCAGTTTGCTTGCAAGCTCCAGCTGGTTTACTTGAAAGACCTTGGGGGTTCTAGAGAAATGAAATAGACTAGCCTCAAGTAATGTAATGAATATACCCACTCACAAACTAGACCTTGTGTATAGAAGATACTTTCTGACATTTGTCTCTGCAGTGGAGATCAATTCCTCCTATTTAGCATTTTCAATTTCATTCTTTAATTCAATGTAAATTGGGAGGATAATAAACTTACAATAGCAGTTTTATCGAGTATTAATACATTTTTAATGTTTTCATGCAAATATCCATGTGTGCTTCAAGAAAATTAGTTACAGACTAATTCTGTAATCGACCTTATTCCCATTTCCCCGAAAATCAGATCTGTGTTGATGGAGAAGAGTTTGGGAAGAAATTAGGAAGCCTGAATGATTTCTTGATGAATGTCCCCAAATAAAACCCACACTCTTTCATATCATTTAAAAATAAGTATCTCAGAACATTCTTTTCTTAGCAGGGAAAGCTTGTCTGATTTCTTCTTTAAAGCCAAGGATGAATTTTCATACATATCAAACCTATAAAGATTTAATGTTTGCATCAATGTTTCTTCAAGGTTGGCAGCTGGAATATAAGGTAAAAACAACGGACAAACATCTCAAATATCCTTCCCTACACATTTGGAGAAGGTTGAACTCGGAGAAAGCTAACATTAAGACACAAGGATAGAACCATTCTTAATCAGCTTGGTTCCTGAATCATCCACGGTAGCAATTTCAGAAGATACATGTACATTGAGATAGTTCACATTTATTGTTCCTTAAGTTTTTGTACTCATATTTTTCCTCTGCAGAAGAAAACTTTTAACACTCGTCTGAGTAGCACATAATGTTTCTATTCTACAAAAAATTACAATTCACAAATTTAACTTGGAAGTATTGTGATTACTACAAGCGGGTGGTTAAAATGTCTATTATGCATTTTAGTGTAGTGATTAAATGCCACTTAAATAGTGTTAAACAATATTTTCCCCCAAAGATGCTTAATTTCAATAGTTGTCATTAGCTATAAGAATACAAAAAGATCTAGTGGAAGAACTTTATATTGGGAGCTGCAATGTAACCTATATATAAAGTTTTCCCCTGTTATTTGTGGATTTTATGTTGGTTAATGTTATTTTTCACTTCTCAGAAAGTGCCTCACTTGCAGATTATTTCCATTTAAAAATTGCTATATCTTTATACTAAACAATGTAGATTTTAGTTTCAATTTCATGCCATAGATGTATTCCTTTATGTATAAAAATATAACTGACTATCCTTGAGTATATAATGTAAATATATATGAGTTTTAACTGTTTTGTTACTACAGCACACCTGTTGGAAGTTGACATACTGGATAATAACATAAAACAGTTAAATGTTTTCTGCAATTATCTGAATAAAACTATCAGGACATTAAACAGTGAAGTCATGGTTATTGCGTTTAATTTGGGGGACTAGACTATTCTGAGTAGGATATCAGGAAAATACTGCAGAAAATTGTTAGCATTATGTAGAATTTCCATCCAATTGGTAAGATGAGTCTGTTACCTTCTGTAAAGCCTTGTATGTTATTTGTAAAACAAGTGCTTTACATGCTTATATAACAGGAATATACAATGCTATAATTAATAAATCCAAACCATGATGAAAATCTGAAGCTATCATACAAAGACAATTATATAAAGCCAATCAGACGAAATACAGGTTTTTTTTAAGCTAGCCAATGACAAACAAATTTGAAACTCCTCGAAAAATAAAAAACGTTTTAACAATGATAAAAAGATAGCAATTCCAAGTTCTTCAGGGAAAATTCCATGAGTAAGCATATACTGCTAAAAATAATTCTGGAAACAGTGTGCGATGTAGCACATGGAGAAGGGCTTTGAAAATGACATCTGTAGCCAAATAGATGAAGTGAATAAATTCCATTCCATTGGTATTGGTATGCATTAGTTCAATGCATAAAAAGCACTGTAGTTCAAAGCTGATACCTCACATTGGTCTTGGAAATGAATGGGAAAGTAGAGAGAACACACATCTTCAAACTTCTAGAGTTGTAGAGTTGTTTCAAAATAGACATGGAAAAGAGGGAAGAGGACCCAGTGTAGAAGAAACCAGATTAATCTCTGAATGTAAAGGCAACCAGTTTATGTAACATGAAGCATGGAAGAAGTTTGTCCATCTTTTAAAGGACAGATGTCGATATCTTTGAAACATGAAGTGAAGCACTGCTGAATAAAATTACCCTTGGCTGCAGCAAAAGGGTATCAGAAAGTTTACCAGATGTTCCTTGGCAGCATGCTCCAAAGGGTAGAAGAACCACCAAGAAAGCCTTCATTCAATTCATTTCCACACCTCTGATGGTAGACAAAGGGAGAAAGATCTTAAAACCCAGATAATCCTGGAAGAGAGAAGAGGACAAATGGGTTTGTTACATGTTCTCACACATTTCCATCTTTGCACTGATAATGGTGATGCTTCTCAATGACTGCAATGAAATATTTCTGTTCTCTGCAGAACAGTCAAAAGCCCTATTGATTTAGAGCCTTGCTGAATTCAACTGGACTTGCATCTCGGGAGACAGAATTGTGCAGAAGTGTTTTTCAGTTCTTTAGTTTATTTCCAATAAAAGAATGGGATGCAGGTCAAAAGGCCCGAGGAAGAGGTGTTTTTTTTCTGTGGATGAGACACAGGAAAAGTGGAAAAAGAACAGCATGAAATTCAAGTGTTTTTTTTTAATGGGGTCTTTATGTTAATTGGGTCAGTCTTTTCAAAGCCACAGAGGCCATGCTTATCAGGAGAGCTTGCCAAATATTCAGCTTTCAGTTAAAGTTTAAAAGCATAAAAAGCATGTGCTAGCAAACACCTGCAGCCTTTTTATTTATTTATTTAAACTGCTTTTCTGCTGATGAAAGTATTGTATGTCTCAAACATACAAAACATAGTTTTTGGAAATTACATGTGTCTCAAGTATTTACAACTCTTCTATTAATGTAGGAAAATTAATGTAATTAATGATGAAATACACATGCTCTTGAAATGTAAATTTCTTTGAAAAGTAATTAAAAGCTGTACTGGAGAGCAGCTGGCCTTTTTAAATCTCAAGACAGCCTGGCCTTCAAGGGAATCACCTGACCCTTGAAGGCCAATAAAAGAGAAGAAAAAAGGTTCTGCTGATGAGAAAGTTGGCTAGAATCCTGGGTGAGAAGGTGGCCTCAGGTAAGGTGAAAATGATTTAGCTGTAAGTACAAAACCACACCCAAAATTAGGAAAGCTAATGAGTCAGGTTCTATCTATTCAAAGAACAATCTCTGTTCCTCAAATAAAGAATATTTGATACTCACCTAGGTTTTATATCTCATCCTATCTCATTTCACAAAGCATCCTCCACAGATGTTCATAGGAGCCTCGGCGCAAAGATTAAGAGTGCAGTAATTGCAGGCTACTTCTGCTTTCAGCCAGCTGCCTGCAATTTGGCAGATAGAATCTCACCAGGCTCAAGGTTGACTCAGCCTTCCATCCGAGGGGGGTAAAATGAGAACCTAAATTGTGGGGGCAGTAGACTGATTCTGTAAACCGCTTAGAGAGGGCTGTAAAGCACTATAAAGTGGTATATAAGTCTAAGTGCTATTGCTGTTGCTATTTTGGAGATGCTCAATGGAACAAGTGAACAATCCTATTAAGCCACATCCATTTCTTAAGAGGTGGCCCAGTCTCCAGAACTGAATACCAAAATTGATGGTTACATTTATCCTAATTCTGTTCTATACTCTGCATCAAAGAAGAGGTAAAACAGTTAGCATATTGTGTTGCTATAACAACACAAAATGACACCGTCGCTGTAGCCAGAAAAAAACTTTATTTATACAGTGCCATGTATTAACTAGTGTAGTTTTGCATCTTTCATATTTATTAATCTATTTATTAATCAAATTTGTATAGATGCCCATGGTGGCACATAATAATTAGATTAAAAACTACAAATATAAAAAAATCTTGAAATCTGCTTTAAGAAATACAGTAATACATTGTGTGTGTGTGTGTGTGTGTGTGTGTGTGTGTGTGTGTGAACACGCACATATCCAAAACCCTAGGTGAAAAGAAGATGATGAGCTAAAATAACTGGGAAGAGACAGTCTCTCAGACAGCTCACTCCCATGTCATGAAGGACTTTTCAGATTAAATCCAACAATTTGAATTGGATCCAGAAGTAAACTGGCAGCAAATGCAGCTCATAGAACAGAGGTGTAAGTTGCGTTGTTCTGGGAGCACACAAAACTCGCCCTGCTCCTGCATTCCCTACCAGCTGAAATGTCAGAGTTCCAAATGATGCACCCATAACAACCAAACTCCAAGGCTGGTAGATTACTCAATAGTTTTATTGGATATATCATATTGGCACAGATCTGGTAAAAACCGACTCTGAAAGTTCCCGCAGTTTTCACTTAATTAAAAGTAAAAGTTTTTCCCTTTCCCCAAACATCCAATAAAGGTGCTATCTGGTTGCAGGGTAACATCACTCCTCTCTCTGACCAGGAGAATGTCCTTGGTTCTCAAGAGAAAGTATTTGGTTTGTTACAAAACCCCAGCTATCTCTATTCTCCCTCCCTATCCCTCACCTCCAGTGTGGCAACACTGAAGTGACAAAATGGCTTTAGTCAGGTCAGCTTCAGGGTTGACATGAAACTTCCAAATACTGTTCAAGGGCAGTCCCATGCAGAGTGTATTGCTGTAGTCCAATCTGGAGATCACTAGGGTATGAGTGAGTGTCAGCTGGGCCTGCTGATCCAGGAAAGAGGGCCACTTGTGCATAAGATGGAGCTATGAAAAAGTCTTCCTAGTAGCAACTGCCACCTGCTCATCAAAGAGGAGTTGTGAGTCTAAGAGTAGGAGGATCCCCCAGATTGCATACTGGATCTATTTGGGGCAATGTAATCCCATCAAACGCCAAAGATGCATTATCTTAGAAACCGTGGGCCTCAAAATCCAGAGCCACTCAGTCTTGCCAGGTTTTAATTGAATCCTCTTGTTCCCCATTCAGACTCTCGCAACCATTGTGAAGACATACATAGCATTTGTTACAATGTTTCAGGATGCACAATTTTAAAGATCATTATTTTTACAAGTGCATACAAATATTGCTTCTCCCATATAAATTGTGCACATTCTGAATCAGCAATGACTCATATTCATATAATTAATTCAAAAGTTGAAATGGCAAAAGCAGTTAATGTTGCCTAGTAATTTTCATTTTATTTGAACATTTCTGGTTCATATTCATTCCCAGCAATGATAGGAATGGATTGATTTGATAGATATTTTGCCAATCTTTTAGCATACATATTGGTATTTCCTAATCACCACATGGGAATAAGTACAACAAATATTGTAAAGTGCTTGCTAGAAAAATTAAGGAATGTTTTTTTCCGGTCTTAATTCTAAGTTTTAGGTGAATTTATACTTAACATTTTGACCTACTAAGTTTTGAAAACTCATTAACGGTAAGTTGTTTTTTTCCCTTCTTCCTTGTGCTCATAGTCTTTTTGTTTGTTTTAAAAGGGGAGAAATGCTTTTGTATATTTTGAGATCAATTAACTGCATTAGCAATAACCTGTATCCTGAGGGTAATGGGAAATATGACAGCATGAGATATGACAGTTTGGTTCCCCTGCCAACAGCAAAAATGCTTGACTAAGACTGCGTGGTGGAATAGTGCTCACCAATGAGTCATTTACCATGTAAGTCCAATGCTCTCTTTCCATAATGACCACAGTCATATGCTTAATATCAATTAATCTAAACCAGGGGTGTCCAAATTTGTCAACTTTAAGACTTGTGGACTTCAACTGGCTGGGGAATTCTGGGACTTGAAGTCCACAAGTCTTAAAGCTGACAAGTTTGGACATCCCTGATCTAAGCCTTTGTTCTTCAACCAAGACTATATTTCTACTCTTACCTATACAACTTATTTTACTTTATTTTATTTGAGAGGGGGAGGGAGTTCCTAATAATGTTTCAAATGTTTCATATTTTTGTTGAAAGGGGTGGGCTGATTACTTGGAGGATCAAATGACAAATCTGGAACCAGTCTTTCTCAATTTGAGGTCTTCCATATATATTGGGATTTCAGCTCCCACAATTCTCATCTCCTGAGCCTTGTTATCTGAAAATATGGGGACTACAACTGAAGGGTTGTCAGATCAGAGAAGACATTTAGTACAAAAAGTCCTCCTTTTTGCACAAAAACTGACAATTGGCTTGCTAGACATCTTCAGTGATGATTTGGGGTACTTCTTGAAGCTGTAACCTCAGTATTTGGAGAATCTTTTAATGGATCCTTTTTATTTAGGAATAAGCTATTACCCAGGAATAGACTAATAGGTAAGTCTCTAGATGTTTTCGATTACTATGACAATCTGTTTCCTAACAAAGACTATGCTGCATTTAGTTACTGTTAGTTCAATTAGTTGGCCCACCTGATTCAACAGTGGCTGCATTTACTGACAGTAGTATTGGCAGTAGATATTCAGATAGAAATCATTCCACGTCTTATTTTGACATACCAGGCATGTGAACTAGGGACATTTAATGTAAAAAGAGTGTTCTAATGTTAAGATCCCTTCTCTGATTTTTTTCATAAATTTATTCAATTCCCCCAAAAAATTTAGACTAGAAAGCCCCACCCCCCAAAAAACTCTCAGAAACCACCTCCATAATACTATGTACAAAATTTCATGAATGTGTTACTGCAGTTTCAAACTCAAAATGGGGACATCTTTATTATTTAGAAAGTCATCTAAGATAGTGACTATCATCTTAGAACTATACTATATAATATACTCATTGGTGATAATGTAGAGCACAGATGGAGCATTTGTGATCATATACAGGTAGACCTCATTTAGTAACCTTTTAAAGTTACAATGGCACTGAAAAAAAGTGACTTATGACCATTTTTCACACTTATGAACACTACAGCATCCTTATGATCATGTGATCAAAATTCAGATGCTTGGCAGCTGATTCATGTTTATGGCAGTGCAGTGTCCTGGGATCATGTGATCACCTTTTGAAACCTTCTGACAAGCTTCACTTAATAACGTTGTTACTAACTTAACTGCAGTGATACATTTAACAAATATGGCAAGAAATGTACAATAAGGCAAAGTCACTTTTTGGATGAGAAGCGAAATGTCTTCAAAGAAAAACCAGAAAGTCCAGTTGCCACTTGAAAAGGACCTTTGGGACATCTCCAGAGATATTTCACAAGAAGAGTTCTTTACTCTTCTGTTCGCAACAGTATTCCTTATACTACCAGACTTGAAATTTTGGGCTTAAAATTATCTATTGCAATGTCCTACCCATCAATGACTACTTCAGCTTCAACCACAACAATACAAGAGCATGCAATAGATTCAAACTAAATGTAAACCGCTCCAAACTTGATTACAGAAAATATGACTTCAGCAACGGAGTTGTAAATGCCTGGAATGCACTACCTGACTCTTCCCCAAACCCCAAAAACTTTAATCTTAAGATTGTCTACTGTTGACCTCACCCCATTTCTAAGAGGTCTGTAAGGGGCGTGCACAAGCGCACCTATGTGCCTACCGTCCCTGTCCTAATGTCTTTTTATTCACATATCTTTATACTTATATATTTATATGATATGTTCATACTTGTATTTTTTTCCTCATATATGCTTGACAAACTAACTAGATAGATAGATAGATAGATAGATAGATAGATAGATAGATAGATAGATAGATAGATAGATAGATAAATAAAAATCTTGTTCTTAGCCATGTGCATGGGACACTTTTTGAGACCTCAGACAAAAAAGATAATTTAAGTTTCTTGCATAGTCTGAATTATTAGGGAGGGCTATCCTCACTCTCTTTGTCTCACTTTAACATTTGGACTGAGTTGCCTCTTACTCCTCTGGAATGTACACCCTCTCTCCTGGGCATTCACCTCCTTACTACATTCCATCACAGTCATTGAGCAATTGGTAGTTAAACAAGATCTGTTTGTACTTATTTTGTTGGTCATTACTAGAAGATAACTCTGGGGAATGTTACTCTGCATAATCCTTCACATTTGAAGGGAAAACGGAGATTTCAAAATGCCTAGGACCATGCAAGTAGCACCTATTTGCAACTACTTAAAGCACCCATGTCTTTTCCCAGGATCATGTAGTTACCCTCTACAGCTGCCACAAGAAGCTGGAAAATGATGCATTAGTTCAAAATAGGGGTATCCAATCTTAGAAAGAGTTGTAGACTTCAACTCCCAGAATTTCCCAGCCAACATGTCTGGGTGGAAAATTCTGAGACTTGAAGCCCACCAGTCTTAAAAGTTGCCAAAGTTGGAAATCCCTGCTTTAAAGAATTGCAGATAGGTGCTGTGTTCATGCCTAGTGTGTTATTTGTTTTTCAATATGTTTAATGTAAGCTCCACACAGCCCTACAACATTGTCTCAAGTCTCAGTTTTAATTCCCAACTTGTGTACATCTACCAAAGGCACATGGAGAAGGTTTTTTTTTTAAGTTGAGTTATCATTAACAAGCAAGTGACCCCTCCTTTCTCTTTCTCGAGATTTATTGCCTAGAGTGAGGAAGGGAGCCAAAGACTGCTTGGCAGATCATAGTTAGACCCAAACAGAAAACCCCTCTTAATATAAAGAACAGCATTGTTTGCTAAAGCCCCTGGGCCTTTAATAAGAAAGGCCTGATAAGTTATGATGCTCAGCAATCCTTGCTCCAGACATTTAATATGACAATGATTTAGTAATGGAGCCCATCACAAATCTGAGAAATAATGTGCCTTTCTCCTATTTGTCCATTGGTGAGCTCATAGATAACAAGAAAGGGAATTGAAATGGGGAAGAAAGGAGGAAAGATTTGAAGCTACTGGCAGATAAATACAGGTAAGTCCTCAACTTACAAAGTTCATTTAGTGACCATTCAAAGATGCAATGGCACCAAAAAATGTGATTTAGGACTGTTTTTCACAGATACTGTTCTGTCCTAGGCTCCCCAAAAAGCACTACACAGACTCTTTGTCCCAACAAACCCACTTTTATTCAATGAATGTGAATTTCTTGCATTCACATTCAGCCAACGGCCTGGCCAACAGTCCTTCCAGGGTATAATTAGCAGCTCAGACCTTATCTCTCTTGGAAAGCTGCCAAGTCAATATCTGTCAACCGCAGTGTCGACAAGGGAAGAGCTTGGCCCACAGTTTCTAGGAGACATAAGACAGATCTTCACAAGGCTTCAATGAACGAATTGTTTCCTGGAGAAGCCCCTCCCTGTTTGCTTCTTCTTTGCTCCTATGGGAGGGGCCATTCATCATCCACCTGTGGCCTTACTCCCACGTCGACCCTGAGTTTGCAATTGCTCTTTCCTTCTGGCAGCTCTGTGCATGCACAGGCTGGGAACCGGTTCCAGCTACTCCCCTGACTCACTGCTCTCCGAGCCTGAAGGCAGCTGATGACTGCCAGCTTGCCCTGGCCCCATCTCTGCTTCTGACACAGAGCCCTCATCCGAGCCTTCCTCAGCCTCCAGGACTGTCCCAGGTTCCTCCTCAACCTCCTCACTACTGCCAGCTCCACCAACCGCCACAACATTAGGTTGGTTGTCTCAATCATCCAGGTCATTGTTGTCCCAGAGACACTTTTCCAAAAGTCCTTGTTTTTTTAACTTTCTTGGTCGCCATTATGTAAAAACGAGGTAGAGACTCTGGATAGAGTGCAGAGAAGAGCAACGAAGATGATTAGAAGGGACTGGAGGCTAAAACATGTGAGGAACAGTTGCAGGAATTGGACATTCCTAGTTTAATGGAAGGAAGGATTGAGGGGGGACAGGATAGCAGTGTTCTGACATCTGAGGGGCTGCCCCAAAGAAAAGGGAGTCCAGCTATTCTCCAAAGCTCCTGAAGGCAGAACAAGAAGCAAAGGATGGAAACTAATCAAGGAGAGAAGCAACCTAGAACTAAGGAGAAATTTCCTGACGGTGTGAACAATTCACCAGTGGAACAACTTGCCTCCAGAAGTTGTGGGTGCTCCAGCACCAGGGATGGGCTGCTGTGGGTTAGCAGGAACCTCTAGCTAAGATTCTGTGTAGTCCAGGAACCCCCAAATCCCACTCTTGGCTGGCCCCATCCCTCCCAGGAGTCTCTGAGTGGCCCGTTTTGGATGCAGGTAAGTACAGGGTGCACACGGAGGCTCGGGGAGGGTAAAAAATGGGCCTCCTGGAAGTTCGGGAAGTTTCCGGCCTCCAGAGGGCCTCCAGAGCCTGAGGAGCCCGTTTTCGTCCTCCCGGAGGCTCAGGGAAAGTTTCCGGAGTCCAGGGAGGGCAAAAGCACCCTCCCAGTTGTGCAAGAGGCTGACTAAACTGGCCAACCATGGCCACGCCCACCCAGCAACCAGGCAGAGAACCCGTTGCTAAAATTTTTGAAACCCACCCCTATCCATCACTGGAGGTTTTTAAGAAGAGATTGGACAACCATTTGTTTGAAATGGTATAGGACAGTGATGGCGAACCTATGGCACGCGTGCTACAGGTGGCACGCAGAGCCATTTGTGCGGGCACGCGAGCCGTCGCCAAACTTACCTGCACTGCGCATGCGCGTGCCT
>JAOYMU010000001.1:105438916-105457733 GCA_025802295.1 Psammodynastes pulverulentus | reverse complement strand
GCAAGTCTTGGTGTATTCAGGTCTTTTCCCGTGTAGGATTCCAAGTAACTCGCAGAGACACAAAGCTGAAAGCACCAGCCTGAAGATGATGAGTGGGACCTCGTCGAAACGTCTTGCATACCCATACCCGTGAAAATCTATGAATATATATATATACTGGTGGGGAGGTAATGGGCTGTGTGGTAACATCCTGAGCTCCAGTATCTTGGCATCCAGAGTGCTCGTTATTCTTTTGTTCTGTAATGACCTGGGTAATGGGCTGTGTGGCAACGCCCTGTGCTCTAGTACACCAAACCCAAGATAACACATGACACCATCACCCACCCTCACCAGATTCAAACCCAGACCCAGAGCGGATGGCCGCACCTCAGCTGAACTAAAAAACAGTTCAGCTCATCAGCATTGACAGAGGTCGGTATTTGAGCCCTGCACGTGAAGCTCAGCTGATTTGCATAGCAGAGCAGATTACCGCACCTCAGCTGAGCTAAAAAACAGTTCAGGCAGCTCACCAGTGTTGACAGAGGTCAATATTTGAGCTTTGTGTGCGAGCGAGTGTAGAACCAGCAGTAAAAAAAATTGAAACCCACCACTGTAGGAGAGCATAAAAAAAACTAATAGGGTCTACACACGTTTATGCCGAAAGGAATATTAGTTCTTAACATGCCTCAAGACTTTTAGTTGCTCAGTCTTCCGTCTAAGTTCCTTAGCCGTGGCCTCAACACATCAACTCATCAAGACCAAACTTAGCCTCAAGCCTTGGCTTACTTAATCAATCGCCAAGATTGCAGGCAGATCCTCAAATCCCATCTAACGAAACCTGTACAATGGTCGGTATCCCAACGGGGAGTAGAAAGGGCTTCGCCGGAGGCTGCGAAATCGACAATGGAGATTTAATTAAGTCTCTCCAGGCAGAGCATGGGATACAACTGGGATGTCACCCCTGAGAAGTTTACATACTTAATAGACACCTACTCACAACTCTCCGTAGAAGTTGGCGAAGAGTGGACGGCCATCTTGGCTTTGTTGATAGGCCTCTCCAAGTTTTTATTAGGTCCCGCTAGAAGAGTGAACTAGCGGTCTCCTTCATCCAAAAGATATTTTTTTAATGTTCTTTTTTTTTTTGCTGGAGTAGTCAACACATCTATTATTTACTTTGATCGATCTTCCACCTTATGGAAGAAATCTAAGCAGAGGAAACAGTAGGAGAAGAAAACTGAAAATAAATGATCTGAAACCACCTTCTAACATGGCAGATAAGACTTAGCAGCATAGCCACAAAAGTTGGTTGGGAAAGAATGCAGCTCTGAATTATAATTTATACTTCATTTGCATATGCAGATAGGGATGGTGTGTATGTGTGTGAGAGAGAGAGAGGGAGAGAAAGACAGAGAGAGAGACACAGAGAGAGAGAGAAACAGAGAGAGAGAGAGAGAGAGAGAGAGAGAGAGAGAGAGAGAGAGAGACAGAGAGAGAGACAGAGAGAGACAGAGACAGAGACAGAGACAGGGAGATGAGGAAGGGAAGGGAGGAAAGGAAAGGAAGATTTGAGTCAGTTAAATAAAAGAATAAGATACTATATGTGGTGGTAGTGAATTTAAAACTGTAATGGAGTCTGTTACAACTTGTAAGCCATGACAATCATAAAATGGATTGGTTACATGATAGACTTGACTTTACACCTTTTTTATAGTGATTGTTAAGCAAATCCACAGTTGTGAAGTGAACATCTTAGTCATTAAGCAAACCAACTATTCCCAAAGGCATGTTTTTTAATCAGAAAGCAGAAGTTTGGTTTTTACCAAAACCATAATAAAATGGTCATCAGGATACTAAAAATCATAATGAATGTGGCCATATTGCCAAGTGCCTGAAGTTTGATCACATGATTGTTGGGAGATGGGCATCTGTTGGAACTTTAAATTCAAGTTATAAATAGTCTTAAGGTAGGTCCGTCATGTTTTTGATCAGTCACTAAGCAACCAAACATAAGTCCAGGGCTACCTGTACAAATTCTAACATAAAGTCTCTAATCAATTTCCCCTCAAGGAGCATGGTATGATTCAACTCACTATTGTGAAGCTTAACCATAAGTGAAGTTCAAATGAAACCAGAAGTTTCTCATAGCTACACTGAAACAGGAATGGGGATGAAGGAAATAGGAGAGGTTAGACCATTCTTCATCAATCTGTTGAATTCTAGGAGTTCTGGTCACAATACACCTGAAAGCAGATTACATAAAATACAATCTATAAATATAGAGACTTACTGTAAGTAGGTGGACGAGATCTTTGTTAGCTTCCAGAGGGGGACCTATCTCTTGCAGCTGTATCAATTCATTGACATGATTGTACAAAGAATACAATTTGTGCATATTAACTCTTTTATCTTCCAAATAATCTGGCATAGCTTCATACAGAGAAATTAAATCTTTCAGATGTACTCCAAGAATAGGGATTTTAAAGTTACTGCACTCATTATAAGCACGTCTGTAATTATCATAGTTCCTACCAGATGACAGCAATTCAGTCATTTCATTGAATATCTAAAGGCAAACCAACAAAAGCAAATTCAGTCAGCATTGTTCATAATTTGGGGTTACTTTAGTATAATATAATAAATAAATTACTGTAGCAAGTTTGCAATGAAACACAAGTATAACATCTATGCTTTGATATAATGGCAGTAATTAAGCATAATAAGAATAAATTCACAAACTTGGACATAACTGCAAAGAAGTTATTATAAGTCTCTGCTTCCAATTTAAATTAAACACTGCTATAGTATAGTCCATTGAAAGTCACCCTCAAAAATTAGAATTTCAGTCATCAAATTTAAGATTAAAGTCACTTACCCAGATTCAATTAATCTAAAATTTGCAGTTCCCATTCCCAGAGTCATTATGACATGTTTGATATTATTAAATTATGGCTTAATGTTGTAGCCATTTCAGACATATATTCAAGCATTCTCGTTATCCAGGATTACTTGGGTTGACTCTTCTCCATTCCTAGATCTAGACAGAGTTTTTTTGAAACTGAGGACACGCCCCCGCCTCCATCTTCCCAGTTTCGCTCTGTCTTCTCTAGGTAATGGACAGAGAATCCGGTCCTCCTGGACCGGGTAGGTTTAATCTAACCGTTTTAAGGAAAATCAAAGACATGAAAAGGAAAGAACACATACCATAAGGCATCGTGAAGGTCCTAGACCTGAGCCCGCTGTCCAGCGCCCTCCGGGAGGAGCAGGCTCACACTGGACGTTCGAGTTGGGCCGGAGGCCAGGTCAATGGCAGGGCCCGCCATTTCCTCAGGTAGCGTCTGCAGGTCGGCTGCCTGCAGATTATAAAGGCACGTTCCCGCTTCCTATTACAGGAGCGGTGTGCTGGGAGGATCCGGAGGCCATTCCCGGCTAAGAGCGGGGGCCTGGGAGTTCCGGAGCACATAGCCGCAATTACAGCCGTTCGCCCTTGTGCAGGGCTAGGCCGGCCGAACTCGGCGCACCCAACATTTTGAGTAAGGGCAACAACCAGTCGACGGCCATGTGATGAAACCGGAGCCACCATCTTGGATGAGGGCAAAGAGGTTGCGGCAGCCATTTTGGAGAGAAGGTCGAATGTTCTAGCCGGCCGCCATTTTGAACGTTGATTGCGACCACCATTTTAGGCAGGTCATCGGTGATTGACAGACAGGCCGATCGCCATTTTAAAAAGCCTCATTGCGACGACGACTGAGGAGAGATAGAGAGGTCTTTTTTCGTGGTACTGATGAGAGTCAGGAGACAGCATTCCAGGATTGTTGGGATCAACAAACTGACACACACCTACAGCAGGTCTAATTTGGCCTTGACTAGGCAGACTGGTGAGAGGATTCTGGCAGCGTGAGTGAACTGGCCATTTGGGATCAAGTAGGCCAGACCGTTTGTCCCTCATTTTCTATCTCACCTACTGTCAATATGGAGGTTCTTACTCCTGAGGAAGGCACCAGCAAGGCTATTAAAGCCAAGAAAGCCACCAAAGAAAAAGGTGGCTAAGATTAAGGCCAAGGCATTATCAAAGGCCCGAGTAACTAAGGCACGGGAGCAGGCTGAGCTCAGGCTCCATCGAGCAGTGGAAAGACAAGCTGAACGAGGGGCCAGGGAGGCAGAGAGAGCAGGCTTGCTCATCTCAGTGGACACATTACATGAGTTCAGACCAAGTACTTCGGATGCCTTGTCTCCTGGGCCTATCCCGACTGAGGCAGCAGCGTCAGCGCCAACCCCACAGCAGGCCGTTCCAGCTCAAACAACCTGGGCAGGGCAAGGATTTTCTCCGTTCTTCCCTCCGGGGTTTCCCTCAGGCATCCAATTGCCACAAGCTCCAACCTGGCCTGGGATGCCTCCTGTCTTGGGAGCACCTATCCCTAATCTGCCTTTGCCTAACCAACCACCTTTTGACATGCAATGGCTGTTAGCTGAAGTAATGAAATGAGGATATGAGGCAGGCCTGCAGGCCAACGCCTCTCCCAGACCTTTGCAACAGGAGGGTCCTCCTAGACAACATCTGGCCGATTGCGCAGCGAACTTGGCTCAACCGTCCACCTCCGCCCTCTCTCCCAGAAGGTCCGAGATGGTTACCAATCCGGAGGAAGAGAACGATGAACCAGAAGAGGGCGAGATAGACCGAGAGTTGTCCGATGAGGAGGGCATTCAGGATGACCAGCCGGGGTTTAAAGGGCTCTTTAAACCTCACATGTTTAAGGCCCTTTTGGCCAAAGCAAAAGCGGTCACTGGTCTGGGATTAGATAAGGCGGAAGCACCTGAGCGTTCGGAGAGTTTCTCGGACACATTGTTTGCAGAAACGAAATAAACAGGGGAAGTCATCCCCACGTCCAAATTATTCCTACAGATAGTAGGCAAGCAATTGGAAATACCGGCTTCATATGCCAACCCTATGGCATATGACAAAAAAATTTTCAATATGTCATCTGACCTGTCAGACATGTTAGCTACGCATGAAGTGGACGAGCCGGTGGTGGCGTTGGCTTCTCCCTCTGCTCCTCTCTCAGAGGCTGAAGACGTACTTAAGCCGGAAGAGAAGCGCGCGGAGCTAACCCTTCGTAAAGCCCAAATGGCAGCGGCCTGGGCAGTCAAATCCTCATCTGCGGCCTCATTTTTCATGCGGGCTGCACTGCTCTGGCTTCAAAAGCTACAACAGCAGGTACCGGCACACGATCTAAGAGTCCACCAGGACTTTAATAAGATTATTGCAGCAACCGAGTTTTCGGCCGACGCCACTTTTCACTCGGCCAAATTCAGGGCCAGGGCTCTGGCTTCCTCCGTCATGGCTAGGTGACTGATGTGGCTAAAGTATTGGCAGGCTGATGCCAAGAAGAAGTGGCGGTTAGCATCGGCGCCCTGCAAAAAAGGAAAACTTTTTGGAGAGGTCCTGGACCCGATCCTCGTAGAATCAAGGGACAAAAAGAAAAAGATGCCCAGTTTGTCCAGAAGGGGAGAAAGAGCCTCTCCTCCCGTCTTTCAGGGCTATTCCAGCCGCCCTTCATTCTCATCATCACAGAGTAGACCCTACAGATCCTTTGGACAAAGGCAGGAGTTCAACTCAGGTCAGGCCTTCAAAGACAGGAACAAGCCTCAGCCTCCAACTAAACGGCCCTTTCGTGGAAATGGGGGCCGACCCTTTCGTCAGTCCCGTTGACTTCTATCAACAGGCCCCAGTGGGTGGCAGACTGGGGCTCTTCCACGCCCAGTGGAGGGAAACATCAACGGACGCCTGGGTAGGGGAGACTATCCGGTCGGGGCTCCGGCTGGAGTTCATCTCTCCTCCACCAAAACGTTTCCTCAGATGTCCGCCACTGAGGAGTGCCTCACGCAACATACTGATGACGGAGGCCATACACCATCTCCTGGACATTCGGGCCGTGGAGCCAGTACCCCTGGGGCAGCAGGGATACGGCTTTTACTCGACGCTATTCGTGGTGCCCAAGGCGTCGGGTGGCTGGAGGGCAATCTTGAACCTGTGGGACCTGAACCGGTTCATCAGATACTGCAGGTTCAAGATGCATTCCTTGAACAGCATTCTAAGGGGGATCAGAGAGGGAGACCTGCTCTCTTCTATCGACCTCACCGAGGCATACCTCCATATCCCCATCCATCCGGAGCACCGCCCATTTCTACGATTCTGTTTTCAAGGAATCCACCTACAGTATCGAGCCCTGCCGTTCGGCCTGGCGTCAGCACCCAGGACCTTTACAAAGGTATTGGCGGCACTGGTTGCTTCGCTTCGATCCTCCCCCATCAGGATCCAATGCTACCTGGACGACATCTTGGTCCAGTCGTCATCTGCCCAGCAGGCTCGCAAAGACCTCCTCTCTACGATCCAGGCGCTTCAACAACATGGCTTCTCCATAAACATGAAGAAGAGTCAGCTAGAGCCTACCACACGACTGCTTCATTTGGGAGCAGTAATAGACACAATACAAGGGAAGGTCTATCTTTCCCCGACCAGAATCAAGGACATTCAGACTTACATTCGACAAGTGAGACGAAACAAGGTTCCTTTCTTGAGTTGCCTTTCCCAGCTCCTCGGCAAGTTCATATTATGCATAGGCTTGGTACCGTGGGCCAGGTTCCATGCCAGGGACCTTCAATGGTTCCTGCTGCTGTACCAAAGGTCGGGGAGGGCTCATTCCAACAGGTGGGTCCGCTTGACGCCAAAGGTCCGAATTTCGCTCAGCTGGTGGGCCTCTTCGGTGCTTCACTTGGGTACGGTTTTCACCGATCCACTGAGGATTACCATTACCACGGACGCCAGTCTTCAGGGCTGGGGAGCGCACTGCCAAGCGCTTATGGCCCAGGGAACCTGGTCGTTGGAGGAGAGGCTATTCAGTATCAACAGGTTGGAGCTCAAGGCGGTCCAGCTAGCGCTCAAGGCCTTCCAACCGTTAGTGGAAGACAAACATGTCTTGATATTGACCGACAATGTAGCAACAAAGGCGCATGTCAACCGCCAGGGAGGAACGCGCTCCAAGGCTCTCATGGAGGAAACGTGAGCACTCTTCCAGTGGGGAGAGAAGCATCTACTCTCCATCAAGGCTGAGCACATCTCCGGAATTCTCAACATAAAAGCAGACTGGCTAAGCAGAGCGGCAGTGGACCAGGCGGAATGGCGACTGGATCCTGCACTTTTCCAACGACTGACAGCCAGGTTCGGACTTCCGGAGGTGGACCTCTTCGCGACGCCGGCCAACACGCAGCTCCAGAGATTCTTCTCTCGGTTCCCGTCGCTGGAGGTTGAAGGAGTGGACGCCCTTCGGTGCCAGTGGCCCAGGACTTTGCTCTACGCCTTTCCCCCAATACCACTAATCCCAGCCTTTCTCAGGAGGCTGCTTCAACAGAAGGTGACCGTCTTACTAGTGGCTCCCTTTTGGTCCAGGCGCCCCTGGTTTGCCGACCTTGTCAACCTGTCGGTATCCAAGCTGTGGAGGATTCCAGGGGATCAGATATACCTCAGCCAGGGTCCGCTCTCTCATCCAGAGCCTCAGTGGCTACAGCTGACAGGCTGGCTGTTGAGCGCAGCTTGTTGAGAGAAGGACAACTACCAGATACGGTGATAGATACCATCTTGGCGGCTAGGCGTCCGTCCACGAGAAGAATCTATAATTCCACATGGACTACATTCTGTGGATGGTGCAATCGGGCCGGACATGATCCAACCAACTTGTCAGTGGCCCAGCTGCTCATCTTTCTTCAAGAAGGCTTAAATAGGGGCCTAGCCCCAAACACACTGAGGAGACAAGTGGCAGCCTTGTCATCAGTTCTTAGTAGCGAGAAAGCGGACTCTCTTGCCCAGTTACCTTTGATCAAAAGGTTCCTCAGGGGTGCCACGAATTTGAGGCCCCCTACGATACACCGATTTCCATCGTGGGACCTACCTAAGGTGCTGCGTGCAATGACCGAGGGGCCCTTTGAACCGCTGATGACAGTTTCCTTACAACAATTAACGTTCAAAGTGGTCTTTTTGGTGGCGGTTACATCTGCCCAGCGCATCTCAGAACTGGCTGCTTTGTCGATGAGACAAGAACTGTGTATTTTCCATGCTGACCGAGTGGTCCTTCGAATGGATCCGCCCTTCCTACCAAAAATAAACTCCAGGTTTCACAGGGCACAGGAGTTGGTTCTGCCCAATTTCTGCCCGGCTCCAGTACATCAGAAAGAACGGCTGTGGCACAAGCTTGATGTCCATAGGGCTCTTCGCATTTATATCGATCGGACTGCTGAATTCAGGCGCACTGAAGCCCTATTCATCAATTTCCAAGGAACCGAGAAGGCCGGCTGGTCCAGGGTGCAACTGAGGACACTTTTAGAAACAAGACCTTCGCAGCGACATCGCCGAAACTGGGAAGATGGAGGCGGGGGGGTGTCCTCAGTTTCAAAAAACTCTGTCTAGATCTAGGAATGGAGAAGAGTCAACCCAAGTAATCCTGGATACCATCGCCCACACAGAGAAGGAGCATATCAGGTAGGACCAATGCCCCTTTTGCAATCGCATACCAGAATCCTATATAAACAATCACTTTTTGAAAATACCGTTTCAGTGGCAAACTTTGACCAGAACAACTTAATCACTATTTCCACATTGCTCAATAGAATAATAACTTTTAAATATTTATGAAGTTCATCATCTTTATCATGTATTAATCTTGGACAACACACTGGTGAATGGTCTTCAATGGTCTTATAGTTGAAAGATGATATATTAATTAAAACTCTGCAAATCATTCACAGAAATGCATAACAAAATGGCAGAGTTTTTGTCCAATCTGTGGCTCAAGGAGTGAAATGACAAGATACCATCTCAGCATGTATGCATATATGACAAAGATGCTTCCAGCAGAATTGCCACCAAAATGAAGTAACTTGGCAAGAGAAAACAATGCCTAAACATTTGGAACAGAAAATTGGGCTCACTTTGCCTAGTGCCTTTCTAAACTGCTTGCGCAGCTTTAATACGGATATTGTGAAATAAACAAAAACTAGGAAAAAGCACAACTAACCTTATGGATGTCATGAGGAACATGAGAACTTGTTTCTTTAAGTCTAGAAATGGAACTGTGGCAAAGACCCCCTATCACAGCCATTAATGTGTTGAAATTTTGCAACTGATGAAGTTTCTGTTTTTAAAAAAAGCCAGTACAATTGTTTCATGAAAAATATAGTATTTTTGATTAATATAATTGAACTGGGTATTATCTCAATAATATTTAAAGGAACTTTTCCCCAGTACAGCTTTAAAAACATTTTATTCAGTGTTATTAACAAAATTTTGCTCTGTAGTTATCTAATCCACTTGCTCTGAGTTGGATAAATGCTTTTTTTTTTAGTTTACAGATCTTTTAATGTTGACTTTTCCTCCCATAGGAAACATGATCTGATAAGATAAAAGAACCAGACCTAGCATTGGTATCTAATATAAACAGATGGATACCGAGCCACATGCTTCAAGAGATTTCCGCCCGCCCAGGCATATGTTTATCTTGCCCATTTCCTTTTCCCATATTTCTATGGACAGTAGTACCAACGTTCTTGGCAGCTTTGGTGCATTTCTCACAATACAATACTCAGTATCAATCCATTCAGCCCCCATCCCAACAATGCTGCTAATGTCAGCTAAGCCTGTTGAAAAAGGGAAATGACTGATCACTGCAGCACTTCTAAAAGACCCCATTTAGAGCAGGCACTGATAGCCTTGAGGGGTATGACGGTGATAGTGAATTGAATGTAACACCAATTATTAAATGAACAAAAAAAAAGACTAAAACAAATAGAAAACAATTCATAACAGAGCTGACCTGGGCCACATGAATGAACTTGATGAATACTTCAGCTCGAAGCTGTGGTGTTGGTCTATTTAATACCATTAGTTGTACCCACTGTGAAATACCGTTGCAAAGTGTGATTGAGCGTTCCATTGTCGGATTGTCCTTCACACATCCATTTATGATGTAGTTTTGATAATCTGGAAACTTCAGGTAAAGTAACCATTAATTGACAGCTTAAACAATATAGTTTTCCATTAAATTATTCTATGTAACCTGTACAGATAGTCAACTTACAACAGCTCATTTAGTGATCATTCGAAGTTATTAACAGCACTGAAAAAAGTAACTGATGAACATTTTTCACACTTATGATCATTGCAGCAACTCATGGTCACGTAATCAAAATTCAGATGCTTGGCAACTGACTCATATTTGTGATGGTTGCAGTGTCCCAACTCATGTGTCACCTTTTGTGACCTTCTGATAAGCAAAGTCAACACCTAATTTAATAACTGCAGTGATTCACTTAACAACTGTAGCAAGAAATATTGTAAAATGGGGCAAAATTCATTTAACAAATTTCTCGCTTAGCAACAGAAATTTTGGGCTCTATTGTCCTGAGTTCCCAGTCAGAAGGCTGCAAATTAAATCAGTTCAAACAGAGAAACAGATAAACTGCCAAGGCAGTCTTTGTCCCACAAAACACCCAAGAAGTAAACTTTCCAGAATTGTGAACGGTTGTCTGCAACAACTAAACCATTACCCTTTCCTCCTATTTATTCCCCAGCCAGGATGGTGCCATTCAGCGTTCATGTTCGTTTTGCTTCCTGAGCCAGCTCATTGTCCTCCATTGTTCACCTGTCCTATCTGCTCTGCGCATACACGCATTTGGAATAGGCCCCAGCTGTTCCTCCTCCTCACTCATCTCTGACTCCACCTCTCTGGCTGAGAAATGCTGGATGGCCCTGGCTCTATTTCTGTGTCTGACACTGAACATCCATCAGAGCCTTCTCCAGTGTCCAGAACTGGCCCAAGTTCTTCCCCAACCTCCTCATCGTTTGAGTCTGCCATCAGCTCTGCTGGCAGCTGATGGGCCAAATTGCTATGTCAATGCTGTAAACCCTTAAAGTGTTTATGGTGGACATAAAATATTTCCAGGAGAACACAGTATTTTCACATGAGAATTCCTACATTAAGAATCTCCATAATGAAACTTGCTTCAAAGAAATCATCTGCTAAAATCAGATTCTTGTTTTAGTTAACAATATCTATACAGACAGAGACTTGCCCTCTATTTTTACATGCAAGATCTACAGTGAGGTATATTGCCTCATTTAAATTGTCCTCTTCTGGCTTTTATAACATTTGACACAATTATTATGAGAGTGATGCCCTGAACAAAAGAAAGCAACAGAACATGGACAATACTATAAAATATGCTCTTCCAAAAGGCTTATTTATTTACATAAGTGCATAAAATAGTTCTTTCATTTGTACATAAACAAAATTATCATAGCATTCATTTTATCATCAGCTCTGTTATGCAACAGAATGGCCTGTTCAATGCAATCAAGACTGATTTTTTAAAAAGATAAGGCATTGTTGTATTTAGCCAACAACCATTAACCTAAATGGAAAAATAGGCTTTATACAAGCTTAAACATCAATTTTGTGTAAATGGATTGCTGTTTACAAGATGTGGCCAGCTTCCATAATCATTATATTTTAATTAAGCACATGAGAAAAATCCTGAAACAAGACTAAAATAAAAAGTAATGACTCATGACTAAGTGAGAACCTTTAAAGTTTGTTTTCTGAATTGCTAAACTTACATATAAGGAAACAAATATACATTGATTCTTTGACCTCATTCCACAGCTTTGAAGCAATTTAACTATAAGGTTTCAAGCAAAAGGAGATAAGAATCAATATTGATTCTTCTGTCCTTGCTTAGAAACTAATCCTACTCCATTTTTGCCTTCCCAATGAACATTAGGGCATAAACCCCTATAAACTAATATGTTGGGCTCAATGTGGCCAGTTGCATTTGTTTTGAGCCTGCCAAGCTTCCTGGCTCACCTGAGTTTATGTTATCAGCTTTAATCTCAATGGAATAGTTCTTCCACAAGCACAGGCACTGCAACTGGTAGGATGGGAAGGAGCCATAAGCTAAGTTGCCAGGCTTCATTGCTAGAAGAAAACCCTTCGACTTATGCAAAATAAGATATATGATTTTTGCTAATCACTCCTTAGTCCAATCTTCCCCTTCCAGAGATACTGTCCTTCTATATGTAATATGGACCAGTGAAACAACAAAAAGATTTGGCAAATTTGGTATACTGTGCCTTACATAAGCAGAAGCACTTTTTAAAGAGCAAACTGACTATTAGTCATTTACCAATACAGTATGTTTTCTTCCTTCCTTATTTACCAATCATCTATTCCATTTATCCAACCACAGTTCAACAAGACTGTGTGGGTGTGAGCACGCACATGTGTATTCTAATTAAATCATTAGAAATTTTTAATTAGAGATTAGAAATGGAAGAAAATCAGTCATGCCAAACAATAATTTCAGTTAATTGTACTTAAGCACACAGAGACATTAACAAGTGTCATTTGTCCTAAGAAAGATCTATTTCCAACATTATCCTGAATGCTAATCAGGAAGAGGGCCAGTCAAGTTTCAACCAACTAAATTTCAAGGTGCACAAACAATACACACAACTGAAAGGTGCACTTTCTAACCTTGCCCACACCACCACCTGTTGTTCCCTATATGACTGCATTTATTGAACCACTTTTAATTCAAGACCAAATGGGAAGGAGATACTTCAAAGTTTTGACTAACAAATGAACTCTGGTTCTCTATTCTAAACAAAATATTTAAGAGTGTGCTTGTTAAAAGAAAGGCTTTCCTTATCATTTCCATATCTTCCATAATAAAACTTTGAGCTTATTTGAATTTTAATTATTTGAATTAATTACCTTTGCATTCTATTGGAAGTGTGTCAGTTGTACAACAGGTCACTGGATACTATTAAGCACTCACCAATTTACACTCATCACAATCTCTTTCCTTTCTCTGAGAAATGCAAAATTAGATGGAAAATGTATTCCGCTTAGGCACCATTACTTCATTACCTTTATCTTTCCATACCGAACTTATCTCACTACATGCATTATTCAAAGGAACTGCATAATGTGTAAGTTATGTATGAATTATAATGGCAATTAACTTATAAAAAGTCTTTGACTCACTGATACTCGTCGGAAGGACTTGAATTCAAGGTAGGTGAGGTGATCTGATAACTCCTCTGGTTCCAGATGATCAAAGAGCAGTGAAACTTTTCGCTTCTTACTGCTGTTAGATTTTATTCTCTGGGTTATCTTTCTCGACCAATCTCGAGCATTTCTTTAGAAAGAAGGAAAAAGGAAAATCAAATTTTACCTGCAAGAATGTTTACTAGCATATTCCTTTGTCTCAAAATCATACAAATAGGAGAAATGAAAAGAGGTGCTACTGTAATATTTATTAACTTCTAGTAAGTCTATCTTATATTGCTATAGTAGATGAATCTAAAATGGCAAAATTATGTGTATTTGAAAGTTGAGAAGTTGAGAAATTTTATCTTTTTAACTAATAAGGTATTATCATCTGACTGAATTAGCAAGTGAATGTTATATTATTGTTAGAAAATAGATTTGAATTCATAGCATGAATTGCTGCAATTAGCTAAAATCAATCTAAAATCATACAATATGTAACTCTTGTGGAGTTTTCTGATTTTATCCATATAGAGGTTGCTTTGTTTGTATTTTCAACATACTGAACAAATATTTGTCTGTATGGATTAATATGTATTCATTAAATTGAATAATGCTTCCCATCTTACTCTGGATGGCTTACAACACAAGTGTAAAAATATACTACTTATTTTAATAATAAAAAGTATCTAGTTATATTGGAAACATCATACAATGTTTTGATTACATAACCATGGGGATGCTGCAACAGTTGTCAGTATGAAAAATGGTCATAAGTCACTTTTTGTAATATCAAACGGTCACTAAATGAATGGTTTTAATTACCACAGATATGCAGTACAAACTAAAAAAAAAGGTATGGTTTTAACCACTACCATTTAATCATATGAAGAAGTCATTTCATACAAAAATTACCAACTCTTCCCCATCTCTCCCTTCCTCCCTCCCTCTCTCTCTCTCTCTCTCTCTCTCTCTCTCTCTCTCTCTCTCTCTCTCTCTCTCTCTCACACACACACACACACACACACACACACACACACACACACACACACCTCAATGGCCATATAAATCATTTATTGGGGATTCTATACTAAGGCATTGACACTCACATTTGAGATGTGTCAATTAGGCGGCAGTGTATCTCCTCACCATTAGCTTTCACCAATTCCTGAAATTCTTCCATAGTATTTGTCAGATTGGTATCTGTTTTAAACATGATCCAGAATTCTCTTATCCAATACCTGTGTACAAAAAAAGAAAGAAACATGGCACTTGCAATTATATGCCATATATATTTGTAAACTGCAGTTCTTTATTTCAAGAAACAATATGTATTTTGGATTTTCTTCAGAACCTTGGTGTCATTTGTTCCACAATTGATAATATACTTGTGAATGCAGTTTTATAGTTAGCTGAAGGATCTCAAACATTGCCACTAAACATCACCTTATGCAGACTGTAGACTTAGAATCCACATCTTCACAAGGGAGAAGAGGCTCTTTGTCATGTAGGTATAAACTGATACTCTGGCCTGTCCCTGAAGATTTGAATGCTTGCTGAGTGGAGATTGGAAAAACAGGATTAATATTGTTCTCCATATTAAAGGTACAATTTCCAGAAAAAAGGAAGGTAAAAGAAAAGAGGGGATCTTTCTTCATACTACTTACTTTGCGGGAAAGAAACATATATTCTAGCCAGGATTTGTGTTATTGTTTTATATTCTGTTTTATTGTTTTTCGGTACAATTTTATTTATTTATTTTTCAAATTTGCCCATGTCACGGAAAGTGACTTTCGGTAGCATAAAACAATCCAAGAGAACAATAAATATAAAACAATCATTACCTAAAAGCGTTACATAACAATTATAAAAATATTAAAAACTGTAAAAGCATACTAAAGTGAAGAAAATAATAGATGGAAAGATGTTAATAATGGAGCCATCTCACAAATTCAGTCTGTTTTGTCTAATTAGTTAGACAGTCTATTTTGTCTAATTAAAGTTTTCATCAATTATTCTGGCTAGGCATAAGGATACTATTTGTATTCATGCAAATAAGATTATCCTATATATTTCATATATGTACCTCCTTAAGGCATTGCAAATGAATATACCATAAAAAAATAGGTAATGACTGTTAATTTTACTTAATTAAATATCTTTCAAATACCTAGCCCAAAAAAAAAATATTTGATTTCTACTTATGACTAAAGCCAACTGCATTTTAAGTTTCTCTTCATTTTTTTACTTGCATACATTATTTAGCACTTTAGATTTATTTGTTAGTCGCAATGTAATACCTGGCATTTTCACTTTTAGTAGTGTGTTCCTCAAATTCCTTCTTAATTGTGGTTGCTTCACACTTTTGAGTTCTACTTCTACTTATTTCTGAGAAATATTCCCTTTTGAAATTAAATGAATGACTGTACTGCATTTCCTAAGCAATTTTCTGTTTGTATATATATTTAATTTAAAATGCTGTGATTTCAAAAGAATTAACTAAAATATGGTTCCGTATTAGGTTAAGGTTGCAACAAGATTGCTCTACTTTCTTACAGTATTATCTTATGGAGGTTTTCTCAAAATTTTTCTCTACCAATTTTAGTACCAGTGCCAGTTAAGTATGCTTAAAATTATATTTGTAACAATCTAAAGTATAATGCATAGGGCCAAGGCTATCAGTATATTCGGCTGCATGTGCAGAAAAAAAGAAAAAAAAAAAGAAAGGTGGCTCTAGAATATTCACAAGGATTTACAAACGAGTAAATTAAATGTTGGTTAAATGTGTAAGTATGTCATTGTAGAAATTTTGTTCAATTGCATAAAAATGTCAATACATAAACCTGCAAGCTGAAATAAAATGATATAAATTACCTGATTTTTGATTAGCAAACGGATGGTATTATGCAAATTATATCACTTGCCACAGAAATCTGGTCCATTACATGCCAAAAACTACTGCAAGGAGGTCCAGTAAACTGAGATTTTACAGATTAATTCTTATAAATAAATGTGTTCTCACCTCACAAGGTAACATATCTTAGAGCAGAGCAAAGAATTATTTTCCAAGGCATCCATATATGTAGGTTTATGCTAAGGAAAATATATTAAAACACAAGAAAAATAAGAAATTAAATGCCATGTTAACAATGTAAATATACCATTTTAATTAGAACAGAAACTGTTTTTATATTTATATTTACCGCCCCTAGAGTAGGGAATGACTAGCACATATGTGCAATGGGAACCTTTACCTTTACCTTATTCACAAATATCTGTCAAATGTGGAAGTATATAATTTGCAGTGGTATCACTATATCATTATGCAAACTATGCATATTGCATCATTTCCATCATGATATTATTACAAAAATTAGGTAAATTCTTTCTGAACGTTATCCCCAGATTGCAAATTCCTGAGGTCCAGAAAAAAATTATACAAAAAATTATACAAAAATTATTTGAACTATCAAATAGAAAAGAAAGACCAATTAAAAGTCAGATATTTGGGAGAAAATAATTATGGGGATATATGCCACTGGAACAGCAACTCAGCCTTCTAAGTGTCTGAAGTAGTAGTTGAAGTAGTAGAAGTTTTCTTATTATGCTGACATACCATCAAAAGAAACAAACAATTTTTTCATTCCCTTTCTTGGCCAGGGTATTGGCTTGAAAAGATTAGATGGGAGAAGAATACCCACAGGCAATCTCTTCCCACTTCCATCTTCAAACCTAACTGAAAATTTGAAAAAGAACTCAAATCATGTTGCTAAAATTCGGCAATTCTGCCACCAAATTAAATGATACAATCAGGAAGGTACAATATAGTTCTGACGGTCACATATGAACTCCAAGTGCCTATTTCTGTTTAGATAATTATGACCTATTCCTCTAATTTAGATACATTTTTCATGTTTATTTAGACTGGGAGTGCTCCTCAAGATAAGTAGATTTTTTTTCCATTTTCTTTTTTTTTTTTTGCAGATTAGAACCAATTCTCTTTATACTTTAAAAACAATAAAAAATACATACACAATAGTGTAGAAAAAATGGAAAAGCTTAAAAGAGCCCAACAGCAGACCAGGTGATTAAAATCCAGAAATAAAAAAAGGACCCAGTTACAAATTTTAGAAAAGAGTATCAGTGATTCTACAGATATACAGACTGAATCATATCAGGCACATGGGCTCTCAATATAAAATAACTTAGAAAATAAATAGAACAATCAGTCTTCTATTTCTAATTCAGCTGTGAAGGTCAATTTTTTTTCTTTTGCATTTTGATAATTAGAGACTTCTACCTAACCCAACATTCATTTCTTTGTAACCTAAATCTGTTTTTATTTTTGATAAAAAATAACTTGCATTTAACATCTACTTTAATTTCAAAAATATGACTGCTTGATATATTAAAACTCTACATGAGGGAATAAGCTGATCAAATATATTATTAGAAAGTTGAAATTAAACAAAGCTTGTGAATAAAATGCACAAAAAATTCTGTGGGTCAAATTAATATAAACAGAAACTGAAAACAATGCAAAATAGTTTGGCAAATGTAAACTTTTCATTTTGAAACAGATAAAATCTGCTTGGAAAATACTTTAAGGATACATTTCCAAGTAATACAAGGTTGGGGAAGGGAGAGAAGTAGAAACACAGACATACAACAGTTACAGTATTTTTATAATATGAAATTTTAGTCTATACAGCCATTACTGTTATTATTAATTAATTGAAGCTCCGATTTTTCCAAAATCATAGATTGAAATAAGATCAAGAATATTTGAGACCTGATTTATTTAATTAAATATATAAAAATAATATAGAGATTTACACACATACTATTTCTAATATAAAGAAAAAAATATTTTGTTTGAATATTATTTTGAAATCATTGTTGTTGTCACAGCTTTAGATCAGCAATTAAGGCATTAATTGAAAAAACATAAAAGGATATAGATCTATTAGTTTTCGCAGTATCTCAGAGGAGGAGATGATAAGTCGGTGCATGGTTAAAATTACCGACAGGAGCTGGTAATTTTTACACAAGTTTCCATCTGCATCTGAAAATATTAAGCAGCTCAGTGTTAGTTGGAATATCGAGCTTTAACATAAAATGGAGCCAAAATAAAAATGGAATCAAGTATATTTGCTGATGTCTGCATAAACCCTGTAAGAAACGTTATGGATTTCTTTTACTGCTTTGTGAGATTTTTTTTTTTTTACTTTTCAATCTAACCAAAAACCATAAATTCTCCAGGAAATTTCTGATCCAAATACCAACCAATTCTGACTCCGTTTACCTTAAGAAATTAGCCCATATTGGCTGAACGTTGCTTACTACTAAGGCAACTATGACTTATACTATACTAGCAGGGTACTAGCTTTGCTACAAAACTATGTGATGGGGCAAGTTTTTGAGGAGGAAAATAAGGCGGAAAAATAGAAAGAATACAAGGATCCCAGGAACCCTGTAAATTAGATATAAACTAATTATATTGTGTAATTTAAAAAAAAAGATATTTATTGGGAAATGGTTTCATAAAATCTAAATTGTATGACAATACAGAACTATATATATGCCATGCCTTGAAATCCATGTAATTAAGATAATTAGTTAAGAAGTAAAGAATAATCAACATCTCTCTGATGAAGGCACTGATGCAGAGGTGGTATTCAGCAGGTTCTGACCAGTTCTGGAGAACTGGTAGCAGAAATTTTGAGTAGTTTGGAGAACCG
>JAOYMU010000001.1:105404533-105415974 GCA_025802295.1 Psammodynastes pulverulentus | reverse complement strand
ATGAGGACAGAATATATGTATGTGTGCCACATAATTGTTCTTCATATATGGTTTTTAAAATTTCTAAACAACCATCCGACTAAAGGAATACTTACGAAAGCACAAAGGGATTGGGGATTCATTTTCTACAAGAGAAATTCTTGTAACAATAATGTACCACACATTAAAATTCACATCTCACCATTTTTCTTCTGCAGTGACTCATGCACTTAATGTTTTAACAATTTTCTGGTTGCTAGGGTACATGTAATCAGGGTGACATGTAAAGTTCCTGTTAAAAAGAATTTTAGGTTTTCAAATGAAAGGAACAAAGCTTCACATTTATTACCTTCATAAATACCTTCTCTTAGTGTTTAATTATGCAAAATAGCTTGACATTTAAAAAATGTTCAAGAAAAATCAGTCTTTAGATTGTGCAAACTCCATCTGATAACTTATATACATTTTCTATTTTTGACAATGATCCTCCAGCATTTCTCATATGTGATATGGAATTTTTTTTTCCTGGTTTTCCTAATTTGAATTGGGGTGGGGGTTAAATTTTAATTTGAGCATAGGGCATAAGAGGCTATTTCTTGCTTCCAAAACATGGCTACTCCAATATATGATTGAGAGAAGGCCTAAATTAAGCAATTTTCTATAAGAGAATCAAATAGATATATTTGGCCTCATACTGGATTGGTAAACTGAACCCAGTATGTAAACTGCAATTTTGAAAAAGCTAAAAGAGTTAGGATTTTCTTATTGGCAAAGTATTTTTCTACCTTCCAGTTCTCACAATATATTCTCTATCACCATCAGACAATGGGCTAACAAGTATACAGAACAAAAGTCTTCTAACCCATCAGCAGTGGTTTCCTACCAATGCTGCCACTGGTTCGGTGACAGCACGCGTGTGTGCGCAACTCAGAGAAGTCCCAGCCAAAGTGTCTCTCAATTGTTCTAGCAGGGCAACCAGCTCAGCTGTCTCATTTAGCTGAGTGGATAAAGGTAAAGAAAGAGCGTGGGCAGGTGAGAGGGCCCCAAAAAATGGCCAAACGCCAATCATCAGAGCTACCGCTCACCAGCGCTGCTGGCTCACACGATTAGGTGCGAAATGGCAGAATACCACCACTCGGACCCATAATTTCTGGATCCTTTACCTAGAACATGCACGCTGCTCTTTAATGATATTTCACTGATACATAAAAACATCTGTTTTGAAGAACTTATGGTTTTACAAAGACAAACAACCATCTTAAGTGTGAGGAGGAAAATCAGAAAACCATACTTAAATAATATTAGGCCAACAAATAGTTTACAAACCAACTGCAATCTTTCAGTTCCCATGGGCTCTTTATTACACAAGAATAAACAGAGGGGCGGGGGCAGACTGAGCTTGAATTTAGATGGTATTTATGTCATTGTCCTGCATTGAGTATTGGAGAAATACTCAAGCATTTCTCAGGGAAGTGAAGTTAGTTTGCTTTCAAAGCTACCTGAAAAAGACAAGATTAGGAAAATAGACGTCTTCAGTTATCTGCATGATTATCAGAGATGGACTCAGCTTCTTTCTTTCTTTCTTTCTTTTTTTTTCTTTCTCTTCCCTTCTATTTTAGATGACGGGACTAGAAAAAAACAGAAATCAATCTGCTATTGATTGCAGAATGGCTGGGTTCACCCATTTTACTAAACACAATATAGTTTGCTGTTTGGGTTTTTTAAATGTCTGGATCAAGCCACTACAATTTATAAGCCATGCTTTGTGGCTTATAAATATGTATTAACAAATTCATTATAGCACTTTTGATAAAGTGTTCATTATTGTCAATATTTCTATCAGAGATACTGTAGCTGCAATATCCAATTGGTATTGATTAACTAGTCTCCATATTCACCAGTTCCATGATTTTGTTAGCCTTCTGTAAGATGAATTTATAAGACTCCATCAGATGCAAGGTTAAGGAAATCTTAAAAAGATAATAAGATGGTTGCTTTACATAAGCAAATATTATTTAGTTAATTAGTTAAATAGATGGTTTATTGAGTTTTTAAGTATCTTTTCTTAAGTGCTTATAATACAGTTACCATTGTTAGTGATAATGTAATCCTCTCATAGTACAATGTTACAAAATATATTTTGTATAAACCAGCAAATTTAAAAAGATTAAAAATTAATTGCAGTTAAAATTTAATCATTCATGCATAGAACATGCAACCAATGTCAGCATATTCTGGGGAGACCAAGGATATGCATCAGAATTAGATGTCTTTCAAGTCTATTAACCTGAAACTCTTTTTAGCCCATAAAAAACAATAAATTCATGCTGGAAGCAAAAGTGTTCAATTAACTATAATAAGTCATAGCAGAGAATGTTATTTTTAGTAAACTTGGATAAATTTGTTTTGGAAACACAAGCAATTATGTGCAAACTCTTCCAGGGAGAATTATGTTACATAGACATTTTGTAGAATTTAACTCTGCAGGAAAAAAATAAGTAAACTTTAGATAGGTGTGATATGGATTTACTTCTGAATTTGAGCGAAATATTTCTTCCTTTCCATTCAATTATTTTGGTGCACATTTAGGATAAGGATATTTATCTGGGTGTAAGCTTCACTGAATTCAATGGGATTCCTTGTGAATAAACCTACAATAATAGTTATAATACCACAGATCAAGGGTCTTCAAATTTGCAAGTTTAAGACTTGTGGACTTCAACTCCCATAATTCCTGAGCTAACATAACTGGAGGAGGGATTCTGCGAGTTGAAGTCCACAAGTCTTAAAGCTGTCAAGTTTGAAGACCCCTGCTGTAGATCTATGTAGTCTAATTGATATACTTATGTGTTATGTTATGGCTACACTGGAAATAGCTGTGCTGGATAAGACCAGGCTCTGAACTAGTATCTTCTTGCCTTTAGTGGCAAACCAGATGGCAATGAAAAGTTCACAGCAAGGCAGCCATCTCCCACTGTTATTTTCCTCCAATTGGCATTCAGAGGTGAGATTCCTTTGATAGTATAGTGCTGTTACTATAGGATGAATTTCATATCCTTACCCAGAGAAAGATCTATTTAATTCATTCTGTAATTGTTGTCCCGTGTGTTCAGCATTTCTCTTACTATGAACAGAATGAAACACTGAGTTACTATGAGCAGAACAGAATGTTTCCCACAGGAGGAAGGCAGGAGAAAGGTATGTTTGAGGATTCCTCTTTCTCCCTACTGTTCTGTTTTTCCTTGAAGCAGGCAGTGAGGTGTGTTAAAGGGGAAAGCAAGATCTTGCCCCTATATAAGTTTTCACTGGTTTGCATTCCATTTATGGATGCAATTCTTTAATTCCTTTAGATTGGGTTAATAATATATTTGTTAGTCAAGGAGAGACAAATTGTACACCAGCTACAAATTTCATGTGTTTAATGTGTACCCTTATTACAAGATGCATCACCAACTGGAAAATAAGGGAGTAAAGAGCAGATGTATAAAAAAATAGAAGGAAACTCTTTCAGATGCCAGATACTTGGATTGTATGACAACTGTTACAGTATCTTCTGACAGTGCACTTTGGTCTGCTTGCTATAGAAAGACCAGCATATATCTGTGTAGGTTTCTTCAGCAGTAAGCACCATTAAATAAAATAGGATTTATTTCTCATAAAGATATGGAACTGGATAGAAATTCCACACTATATCATGGATGTAGGAGTAATTTAGACATTGGGTGAACCATCTGCTCACTGAAGGAGTTCATGTTCAAGATCTAGATGGAAAAGCTCTATCCATACAATTTTTGATCTAGTTATTGGTTGTCAATATCAACAATGGATGAGTCTCTTTTTATGAATATCCTTTTATCTGACTTTTCTTAAGGATGTCCTATCAGTCCAGAGAAGCCTATTAATAAATACCGAAGAGTCTGCAGAAAGAAAAAAAACGAATAAATGGCCTTTATATTTTCTGCATTCAGAAGATCCTCAAAGTAAGAATTAGCTGAAGTTTAGGAGGTGATCTTACCCACAGGAGTGAGGTTTCAATCCAGGTTACAAATCTCAGCAAGGTTATCAGGCAAATTGTTATTGATACATATTCTCTTACATACTGTACCGTAAGTTCAAACAAATAATGAAATTTTCAAAAGGCACCTTAAACAGAAATTGAAAAGTACACAATCAAATACGTAGAACAGATACACTATTTATGGGACACTCATTTAAACACAGAAACCTGGCTTTTTGAAATATTTTTAAAATATGAGAAAAAAACCAATTAAGGCTGAAAATCTAAATTATAAAGACATACAATGTATTTTCAGATTGAATACAGGTGTATTTTCAGGTGGGCTTTCTGATAAGTGATACTGTAATTGTACTCTTTAGAGCAACACCTAATGCCTCTTACCCCATTATGCCTGAATGGTTTTGAAGTTACCCAATCTTCCATTGCTAAAGAGAAGGTAAGCACAGCTATTCCACTCTACTGCCAATTAGCAATATTAATGATTAATTGCTCAAATTGTGAGGAAGTTGATGACAACATTTCAGGTTTATTATAACACTGTGCAAAGGCAAGTGACTCAGAGAAAACCCTGTGTGAAGGTAGTTGGAATTCAATTCAGTGATTTATTACATATTCTGGACCACTTTTATTTTTATATCATCCAATTTTTAAATGAAGTTTTTCTTTTCTGATTCTCTACCGTATCTTTTCAATTTGTTAGATGTATGTTTGTTGCAGGTGGTGGGTATACAAGCTTCTGACATGCCACAAGTTCCAGTTCTCAATATAAAACAAAAAAGATTTATTTTATTTTAAAAATGAAATTGAACCTACGAATTGTCATTTTTTTTAACATAATTGACAAAAATATTATTTTTTCTTTAGAGTATGCTATTCTGCTATCAAAAATAAGGAACAGCCAAGAGCTAGCTGTATTGTCCTCCAACTAGAAGGGAGATAGTCTACCTGAAATGTGTTGGGATCACAGCTGTGGCACCAACAGAACCTTTTTTAAAGACCTGTAGCATTTGCCTTTCAGTGGTTCACGGTTTCTGAACAGGAAGCAAATTTTAGATGTGGTGGTTTCTTCAGCTTGCCATACTAATACAGAGACCTGCTTTCACCCTGTCAAGTAGCAGCAAAACCACCATCCTTGAAGAGGACATGCAACTGCAACCATCACATGGTGCTTTGTGCATCTTCAAAGCCTTGTTTAGCTGAGCTCTTGCAAAAACACAACTGAAACAAAAAAATTAAAGCCAAACAAAACAGAGTAGTAGTTTAGTTAAAATTATAATCGGCAAAGAGGTTTCTGCACTGGATGTTTGAAGGAACTATAATCAAACTGAAGACTGGGGTTTTCACAACAGCTCACTGTGAGATTCTTGAGAAATGTCACGATCAGCTTAGAAGGATTAACATGAAGAATTACATGTATGCATATATAAATTATAGAAAATCTTGCGAAGTTTGGAGATCAGATCTTGAAGTCCTGTTCAATACAGAAGGACATTTCTGAAAAATGATATGCAGGATTATGCTATGCGTTTTACTAGTTCACATGCATTAAATACTTGCTTTCTACAATAAAAGAGTTTATTCTGAAACTTGGCAGAATTAATCACTCTTAGTCTTAGAGGCTAATGAATAGAACAGAACAGAACAGAACAGCTTTATTGGCCAAGTGTGATTGGACACAAGGAATTTCTCTTTGGTGTATAAGCTTTCCGTGTACATAAAGGAAAAATAAAAGAAAATACATTCATCAAGAATCATAAGATACATAAGATAATATCATAAGATAGTCATAGGTTATTAATAGGCAATCAAATCATACTAGGGAACAAAAAAACCAATATAAATTGTAAAGATACAAGCAACATGGTTATAGTCATAAGTGGGAAGAGATAGCTAATAGGAAGGATGAGAAGAATAATAGTAATACAGTCTTACTAATTAGTTTGACAGTGTTATGGGAATTAGTTGTTTAGCAGAGTGGTCGCATTTGGGAAAAAACTGTCCTTGTTTTGGTGTGCAGTGCCCTATAGCATCGTTTTGAGGGTAGAAGTTGAAACAATTTATGTCCAGGACATGAGGGGTCTGTAGATATTTTCACAACCCTCTTTTTGACTGGTGCCGTATACAGATCCTCAATGGGAGGCAGGTTGGTAGCAATTGTTTTTTCTGCAGTTCTAATTATCCGTTGAAGTCTGTGTTTGTCTTGTTTAGTTGCAGAGCCAAACCAGATAGTTATAGAGGTGCAGATGACAGACTCAATAATTCCTCTGTAGAACTGAATCATCAGTTCTTTGGGCAGTTTGAGTTTCCTGAGTTGGCACAGAAAGAACATTCTTCGTTGTGCTTTTTTGATAAAGTTTTGAGATATGATAGAACCTAGAAATTTGAAGGACTGGATTGTTGATACTGTGTTGTCTACTATTGTAAGAGGTGGTAGGGTAGGAGGGTTTTTCCTGAAATCTACCACCATTCCTACAATTGATTCATGATTATTGAGTAAAATTACATTTGATTTTTTAAATTCATTATTTGAATATTTTATTATAGGATATCTAGCACTTGGTTTTACTTTGCTTCATTTAGAAGATATAGATTCCTTCTGTGTGTGTGTGTGTGTATAAAGAAAAGAAAAAGAAATTTATGTAAGTGGATGTTTCCACCAGTGAATAGTTGTGAAAATATATCTTAGGCCTTATGCACATGCAAATATTTTCATACATTTGTTTTTGAATAGGTGCCTATGAACATGAATCTGTACTTCAGATGTGCACTTATAACTCAATTAAAGCCTGAATTTTCGCTTCAGAAAATAGGATGATCTGACTTGGAAAAGTTCAGGAACTGACTGATTTGATTTAGAGCTTGAATCAAAATTATATTTCTGGCTGCCATTGGCCTCTATAGTAAACTAACAAATTATTTAAAAATACTAGAATGTTTTTTTCTCAAGTAAATACAGACCACTAGGTTGTAAGGATCAGTATGATTCCTTTAAATTCAGTTTTTAAAAAGAAGAGGGGAGAAGGTTGAATCTAAATTGTTTTTATTCCTTTCTTGTGGGAATAACCTGCTAAGTGTCACATACAGAAAGGTGAAGAGGTTTTTATAGTGAAAGCATACATAACTGTAGACAATTATACTATTCCTTTTCAGGATCACAAACATTATACAAAGAATAAAGGAAGAACAAGAAGTACTGCTGCAATTTCCTCCATTTACAATTTATTTACTTTTACTTTCAGATACAACTCTTGATCACACCTCCTTTGTGAAGCTTAATGATGCAAACCCATGGTTTGGGGAGGGCATGAATTTGTTAGTGGATACGCTAATACATTTTCAAATGAAATGAAAGAATTCAAATTATTATGAGGTAATTACAATGAATTTAAAGAAACACAAAGCAGACAAGAGAACCTTTATTAAAAAACCTTTATTATGTAAGGATTACATATGTGTGCACGCACACACATACACACGCACTATACAAATGCACTCATTTTTTTTCATTACAAAACTATAGAGGCAAGTAAATACTGGGGAAGATAGAAGCACCCATAGATCACAAGTGTCAAACTCAAGGCCCGCGGGCCAAATGTGGCCCGCCACATCATTTCATGTGGCCCGCGAGAGCTGCAAAGTTCCGATTGTCTTTAGGTCATTTGGTTACATTTATACTGTCTTACAGTTACATGTGGCCTTTTGAGGGCAACCATTACGCTGATGTGGCCCTCTGTGAAAATGAGTTTGACACCCCTGCCATAGATGATACTATAGGGGTCTTTCAACAGAAACCTGTACAGCTTGTCCTTTACCCTTTGTTGGTTGCATTTTATCACCCATCACCTTATCAATTCTTTTATTGAAATGTTAGGGTTCTGGATCACACTTGACTTGCTGCACGGCAGTTAACCTTATCTTTGGTAACTGTTGTGTTGTGGTGAAGTGGTTAGAATGCAGTACTGCAGGATACTTCTGCTGACTGCAGGCTCCCAACAGTTTGGCAATTTGAGTCTCACTGGCTCAAGGTTGACTCAGCCTTCCATCCTTCTGAAGTCAGTAAAATGAGGACCCAGATTGTTGGCGGCAATATGCTGACACTGTAAACCCCTTAAGAGAGAGTTGTAAATTATTGTGAATCAGTATAAGTCTAAGTGCCTTTGCTATTGCTGTCATTCCAGACAGCTGGTATTATGGTTTCCTTGCTTTTCACCTTGCTTTGCATATCTGTATTTTTTCCCAAGTTCAAATTTTATTTATTTATTTCTCCCAGCATTTTATTTTTATAACAGTAATGGGCAAAAGAAATGATAGAAAGCAAAAGAAATCTAAATAAATCCTACATCAGTAACATATATTATATTTAATAATACTTTTCCATCACTGCAAATTGTCTTTGTTTCTATCTTATAAATATATCAATTCATGCATTGCAACTTGTTCTTTAAAGTTATTATGTTTTTCAGGTTAACTTCAACTCCATATAAACATGACTATATGAAACTTCTTCCTCTTGATTTGTTCATTCTATTTGCTTTGGGAGTTGATTATTCATTCTCTCTATACAGGGACATCCACCTCAATTGATATTTTCATAGTTGTTGCTCATGTTTGTATTCAGTTCACATTCATTCTGAACCTGTTTGTTTTTGACTCTACCTCTTCTTGCTGTATAACATATAATTCCCATTTATTTGTATGTTACTTTTGACATATCCACTTTCATTTCCATATACGAAAGTGGATAGAAGTATGCTCTTATATATAGCCATTTTAATTTCCATTGAAGTATACAACATATCCATAAATAAACATAAACAGGTTCATAAAAGACAATACATAATAAATGACATAAATAAACAATGCATAAACTGATTCATAAAAGATAGGTTAGGAATGCAAATTAAAATATGTAAAAATAAGGTAAGGGAACACCTGCCAGCCCTAGATAGTTTCAAATCACTGGGTTCTGATGGACTACATCCCAGAGTTCTTAAGGAACTAGCAGATGTGATCTCATATCTTTCAAAGTCCTTAGAGCACTATCAGGTGAACTATCTGAGAACTGGAAAAGAGCTGATGTGGTTCCCATATTCAAAAAAGAAAAACAAAACATTCAGGAAATTATAAACCAATCAGACTGACATCAATCTCTGGAAAGACTTTGGAAAAGATAATGAAGCAACAAATCTGTGAACACCTAATCAAAAGCCAGCCTGAGTTCATCAAAAACAGATCAAAGATTTGCCAAATGAATCTTATTTCATTCTTCAACAAAATGACTCAATTAGTGGATCAGTAAACATAATATACTTAGATTTCAGTAAAGCACTTGATAAAGTAGGCCACAAACTATTTCTTGCAAGTTAAAAAATGTGGGATAAACAGCACTACAATCAGTTGGGTTTGTAACTGATTGACAAATCATACACAACATGTAATCCTCAATGGAACTACATCCACATGGAGGAAAGTAAATCTAAATATTTACATTTTTATTGATTTATTGTCAATTCTCAATCACTAATATGATATTCTGCACACAAAGTACATGAATATGTGTGGATATTTACATCTCCATCTAGCATACTATTAGTTAATATCTTCTAATATCAGCAAATATTTCTTATTTAATAAATAAATGTATTAATTAATTGATTAACTCTAAATAAATGTATTTAACCACAAATAAATTAGAGAATATCATTTATAATTTTCTCACTTCTCTCACTTCCTGCATAATATTCAACCATACACCAAATATTCTCCTTTATCTTTTACTTTTACAAGGTAAAATGTTTATTGCATTTAGAAATTATCCTTCAATTCTATTTTTATGTAAAACATTCAACACTTTAGACATTTTCACTTCATTATATATTTTTTAATCAACAAGATAAAATACATTTACCTTTCTATATTTATACATTTTTCAATGACTTGTGGAATTGCAAACAGCTAATGGGCACTTTGCCAGTATGCTTTGCTAAATATTCCTGATTGTCACCATTAGTAACTTTTCACTGGGAATTCTAAGCACACTTGACAATCTTCTTTTAGCTTTGCAATTATTGTTGTTGTCTGTCCCTTTGTATCAATCAATGTAATGATCATTTGTGTAAAGCATGAGAATGAATGCTGTCTTCACACATGTTGAACAAGCAATTCAGCCATGCTATAAGCAAACCACTTGAACTATACATATTTGTCACTTGAACTATACATATTTCTTTGTCTCATTTATTTATCAACCATTATCTTCTATTTTTTTATCTACACATCTACAGTTGCTTACATTCCACTAAGCTTTCTTTCTCATATAGCCTACATTTCTCTAGCACTTTCAGCATTCTCATAAGAATCTCCAAATTATAACAATGAATCATAAAATCAATCATTATTTTATATTAATTTATTGTAATGGAATCATATGTGACCTAGAAGAAAGAAGAGAAGAAATGCTGCCCTGGAAGCAATCAGACAAGAAGGGCAAGAGGCCATCGTCACTAAACAGAGAAAGAAATTTTAAAAAAACCTGCCCTAATGGAGCAAGCAGTTAAAAGTAAAGGATGGAAAGTTTGTATTTTCAGACTTGAAAGATTCTCTTAATGTAATTTTTCAATAAAGTAGTTTTAGCTTATCTCAGTAAGGAGCATGATGGCTCACATGGTTAGGATGCTGACTTGGAGGTTAGCAAGCCTGCATTTGAGACCTGAGTGCTGCTGCATGGCAGAGTGAGGTCCTATAATGTCTCCTTTATGGGACATGAAAGGAGCCCCAAGGGTATCCCCAAGGCAATGACAAAAACATAGACATGCTTGCACAATGTTTCTAAATACGCATCTGAAGCTTCCTGGTGGTACCAATCAGAGGTGGTATTCAGCAGGTTCTGACCAGTTCTGGGGAACCAGTAGTGAAAATTTTGAGTAGTTCGGAGAACCAGTAGTGACCTTCCCCCAGGAGAGGGGAGGGAATGGAGATTTTACAGCCACATCCACCAAGCCAAGCCAAGCCACGCCCACAGAAGTGATAGTAAAACAATTTGAATCCGACCACTGGTACCAAAGCAGTTTGAGCTTTATCACAGTTTGAGCTTTATCAGTTTGCTTCATAGAACCACAGAAGCAGTTTGAAGAAATTAAATTTCATTTATAGTTTTGAAGAAACTGATAGCAACTTTTAATATTCAATGCCTCAGGGGAACAAAGATCAATAAATTTAGTAAATAATACGGGAAAACTGAAATTGGTAGTTATTTTCCTTCTTTAAGTCATGTAATAATAGTTCAGGGATTATTATAAAACAAAGGACTAAATAATGAAAGAGTATGGAGATATTCCTTGAAGCCAATTACAAAAGTTTTGAGAGATAAAGGAATAAAATATAATTGGAGACCACCCCAATGTTTAAAGTTTTTCTATAACAATAGAATGCGAATGATTACTTT
>JAOYMU010000001.1:105389522-105402240 GCA_025802295.1 Psammodynastes pulverulentus | reverse complement strand
CTGGTTCTCCAAACTACTCAAAATTTCCGCTACCGGTTCTCCAGAACTGGTCAGAACCTGCTGAATACCACCTCTGTTCTTGATGATCACAACTGAGTTCAAAATTTCTGAGGCTAAGCAAGACAATTGCTAGGGGAGTTTTGTCCCATTTTATGACCTTTCTTGCCACAGTTGTTAAATTAGCAACAGGGTTGTAAAGTGAATCTGACTTCCGCATTAACTTTGGGTTCATGAACGCTGCATTGGTCATAAATATGAGCCAGTTGCCAAGTATCCTAATTTTGATCACATGACCATGGGGATGCTGCCAGTGTCATAAATGAAAAAGGCTCACAAGTCACTTTTTTCAGCGTTGTTGTAACTTCAAGTGGTCACTAAATGAAAATCAAGGACTACCTGTAATGCTATTGCTTCAGTTGCATCTACCTAAGCTAAACTGGCACTTGCTATTTCTGTATTATTTTTCTCTAATCATTGGGGGCTTATATTCCACCAAAGACCAAACATTGCCTACTGAGCATTTTTTACTAAGCCATTTTTTACTCTTTACTGAGCTTTGTGCCTCTTAGCCTTTAGGATCACGTGAGTGCACTTTCTACCGTATGGCACAATTTAAGCATTTTATTAATGGAATAGCAATACACACATAAACATTTTCTAATTATATGATATACAGTGATAAAATTTATTTTTGAACATTTAAGTGGGATGAAATAAATCATAAAATAACCATTCACACACTTTTGAGAGGCTGAAAACTTTAATACAATATGTGGTTTGATGGAGACATAATTTCCTATCATGGAGTTGGATAGCTCCCTGCAGAGACAACTCCAAGCACAATGTAGCACATGAAAGTATTCTGTTGTAGGTATTACAGAAAGTAGAATACATTGGATCACACTATATACATTTTTGGAATGTGACATGTCAAATGTTATATTTACATTTAACATTAAACATTGTAATACTCTGAATACAGTGCTGAATAAGTTAACAGAAATTAAGAAAGTCAAGAAATTGAGATGCAAAAGATTTGATTTTGAAACCATTTTTCTGAATATAGTATAGCTAAGCTTTATTCATTGGTGGCACTTTTCTATACAATTATTAAAAGAACTCAGCTTATGCCTGTAAAACATCGGACCTGGAAAGTGAAATAGGACTGAAATATCTTGCTGGTAAATTGCTTCAAGGTTAATTCAGCTACTACTCAAAATTCTGACAAGAAAGGAATTTATTACAGAATAAATTTTGTGACATAAACTTCTTATACTTCTGTGATGAAATCTATGTTGCTGCAGGTAATTGCAGTGATACGACATTTGATTCCATTGGATTGCATAGCCTGTGCATATCATTGACAAGTTAATCCTAGAGTATTTCTGTACAGCCAGATAAAGCTTGGAAACCTGCTAGGAAAAACACTGGAACAATTTGACATGTAAAATGGGTAGTCAACCAAAGCAGTGTCTAAATTCAAGACAACTAACTTTTCCTCTATACACATTGATACTGCATTTAAATGATCAGACTCTCTAACCCTACACCTTCCAGACTCCATAAAATATCAAACGGACAGCAATCCTAAAAAGGATATCTAATATTGTCTAGTGTTGTGCTCTTGAAGAATAAAATGCTTGATCAGTAAATCTATCTTGAAATAATCTTTAACAATATTGAAATAATATCAGTCTTGGCTGCTTAGATTCCTGATTTTGCCATGTTGATTTGTAACAGGGAAATTTTATATATAATTGTTTGAGCTGAGTACTCTACTTGGCACCACCAATTCCACTTGTATTCAGCTGAATATTATTAGAATTTTTTTGCAATAAGGTTCTGCAAAGCATTCAAGAGAAGTGCTGTGCAAAATGTGTTGGCACAAGTGAAACATATTCTTAAGTATTAAAGCAGCTGCATCCTTTGTAAAGAATACATAGCTGCTTAACTGCAAATGCAAGTCCAAAGTGTATGTATGCATGAATGCTTTCACTGGCTGTACCCATGCGCAGAAAAGTATGGACAGCCTTCAAAAGGATACAGCTGTCTTACAACTTTCAGGTTCTTCATTTGGTTTTGCATGGTCCAACTACCCTTGTCAAAGAATTACTGGAAAGGGTTACATACAGAAAAATATAAGCAGAAGATAAAAAATACAGTTCTGTATTTGTTTCAGATTGCAGCACCAAAACATTTTATATGAATGCATCCACATTTCTGTATTTCTTTGACTCTATAGTTTTTTTGAGAAAGGAAAATACATTTTTAGAATGCTTGTATGTTTATAGTATATAAAGTAGAAAAATTTACTTAACTTCATGTGCATATTAGGCTTTTTAACAATTGAGATTACAATGTGTGATGAACTTAACTCATGATAATTTCTTATTAAAAATGGTGAAAACAAAATCAATGCAATGAAACAGGCATCAAATCAGTGGTTTCTTTTAAAAAGTTTATTAGGCTAACATTGCTAGGAAAGTTAGTGTGCAATTTAAAAAAACACTATTAATATTTCTGCATATAAATATCCATATCTTGCTTGCCCAATATACAGTTTTTAGATCAAATTGATATGGACTGTACATATTTATTGTGATTGCATTTTCTCAAGTTAAGCACAAATATTCTTGAAGATCAATGGAAAACAAAAACAAAAGTATTCTTTATGCTTCTGACCATTAATCAGCTGTTACTAATAACACTAATTACTGGAGTTGCTTACACCATAAACAGCATTCAATTTTCAAAACAGAAATGGAAAGACACAATTGTAACTGAACAGTTTTATGGTAGCCAATTTTTGTTTGATTAAACCTTCATTTTGTGTTAAAAAAATCCTGTCCAGCAGGACACACATTAGCAGCAGAATACTTTCCTTTTGTGTCTTGAATATTATATATATGTGCATGCACAGCCTGTTCAATTAAGGTATGATCTACATTCATCAGGACATGTTTATTTCCATACATGTAGTACATAATGCAATATAGAAAAGAAACTGTACAGGCCATTTTTAAACCAAAAGGCACTTGCTTAGAACAATGTAAAACATTTTGGATGTAGCTTCAACCAACATCAACAAGAATTAACAGCCACTGGCATTCCAATGTAAATGTTCCGAAATATATTGAGAAAATATTACCTCAAGTTCGTTAGTGAAACACATTACAAAGCTGTAACACAATTGAGCCTAGAAAATATATTGCTTCTTAATAGGCTAAATCTGTATCTAAAATACTATGATGAAACATTGTCATAAAAGTTGAATGGATATTATCTATTGATAACAGCACAAATCTCTAAATGGAACCCCACTGTAAAGAAGCAGTTTCTTAATATGTTGGGGACGAATAATAATTATTGTTTATGTTCTCTTTTTTGTATTTCAAAAGTATTAAATGTTATTGGAAAACAAATCTTGGATGAAATGGAACTTCAGCCTGAGCCATCAAGTTAATTTTTATTTTTATAAATAAAAATAGGACAACATAGGCAAAGATTAATGTCAATAAATACAAATATAGTACATGGCCGCTAGTACTTAGTGGATTTGCAAACTCTAGATCTTGGATTATGAGTAATTATCATGCTTCAGAAGGATATGTTTTTCTTCATGTACTATTATAAAAAAGTAATTGGTATAGTGCAGGGGTGTCAAACTCACAGCCCGCGGGGCAGATGCATCACACGCTGGCCACACCCACCCACCCGTTTAGCAAAGGGGGAGAAAGTCACAATATATCCTGTGACGACGATGTGATATGAGTTTGACACCCCTGGGATAGTAGGATCATGGGTGGCAATGATGCTGAAAAAGGCCCATACAATGCTACAATTTCATTTTATCATTTTATAAAGCATTTTCTCCATTAATTGGCTTAATGGAGGATTGGAAGTAATTTTCTAGGAGATAGACTGGTTTTTTTATGGTATTAGATATCACTTAGCTGTGGTAGTGCAGTGGTTAGAATTCTGTATTGCAGGCTAATTCTACTGATTGCCAGCAGTTCGATTCTCACTGGCTCAAGATTGACTCAGCCTTCCATCCTTCTGAGGTTGATAAAATGAGGATCCAGATTGTTGGGGGCAATAAGCTCTCTCTGTAAACTGCTTAGAGAGTGCTGTAAAGCACCATGAAGCAGTATACAATCTAAGTGCTATTGCTATCACTGCAAGATGCAAACTGTATAGTAAAGCTGCCTTTTGCAGTTGATCATGATTTTGTAAATGTTGATGGCATTCAAGTGATGTTTCAGATGTTTTGGGATTACACCCAAGGAGTCTATTAGTATTTGTGTTATCTTTCCTTTCTTTTGACAGTCATTTGATTTATATTTGCAGATCTGATTTTCTCCAAGTCTTTTTCTTCTATTATACTGTCTCCAGGTACTTTTTGATCTGTATTATTGATAATTGTTAAATTTGGGGTCCAATATGGTTTATATATTTGAATTCTAAAGACCCAGAGCCCTTTAGCTTTTTCATTTTCTATTACTTTGTCTATTTTGTGGTCCTGCTAGTCCTTATGTGCAAGGAAATGGTATTTGTTGCAGATATTCTAATGCATTATTTTTGCTACTTTGATGAGAATGTGGATGTGTGTGCTCTGAAGAATATGAAAGCTGTGTCAGAGGTTCAAACATATTGGACAGGTCTCATCAGATGAATGATGTCTCTCCCATAAACAATATCTTGAGACATTTACAGAAACCATACCAGATTGGTCATCACCTAAGTCAACAAGGATCATGTCAGGTTTTGGAACTCTTGGACATGTGGTAACAAATGGGACTCAGGACTGTTTACTGAGCAATCAGGACCAGCAGCTGCAGATTTACTGGACGAAAGGTTATTTACCTATTGCAACTATACAAAGATTGAAAACAAAATAATGAAAGCAAGATAATAGGGACCGTAGGTGCAATCTCAAAACATCTGGAACTTCACTTGAACACTACTATAATTTTCTTTCTTTCCTTCCTTTCTTCCATTTCTTCCTTTCCTTTCTCTTTCTCTATCTATCTGTCTATCATCAGAATCATTGTCAGTCAATTACAAGAGGCAACTACCATATTTTTCGGAGTATAAGACACACTTTTTTTCCTCCTAAAAGTGCGCGAAAATCTCTGTGCTTCTTATACATCAAATGTAGCCCCACCATTCACCCATTTTTGGCATTTCATTTTTGCCCTCCATGCAGTACATTTTTGGCATCTGAATGCCCTGTTTTTGGCTTCCATGCATTGCATCTTCAGGCAGTTCCAGGTGGCGGGGAACATGGGTGTTCTGGGCCAACCGCTCTCAGCTTTCCCCCCACCCATGCTGCGTGGCTCACCAAGTTTGCACTCGCTGTTGTGGGCTTTCTGGACTTGCTCATAGCCGCCGTAGAGTGTGTGCCAGCTGTGTAGGTGCAGAGAGCACACGCTATCGCAGGACCGGCCGTCGGAGCCGCAGATGGCGCCGTCCTCCTTGCAGATGCAATGGCTGGTTCCCTCTTTGGCATCGGCTTTGGGTGCTTCTGCCTGGCGTTGGCTCACACACACCAACCCAGGGCCACAGCGAGTGCCCCGCGTCCCACCACAGCATTCCCCCTCCACGCCAAGGCAACACTCGCAGCAGCCGCACTTGTCCCGGGCGGTCAGCTTCAGCATGGCGCACTGCACAAACGCGCAGAGGTCTGGCTTGCACGGAGCACAAGTCGAGCTGGTCGCGTCCCTCGACACCAGAGCCCAGCAGAGAGCCACCAGTGATAGCCACAGAGCCTCTGGCGGTCAAGCGAGATTCCAGAGGAGTGGGGAAGGTGGTTGCGATGACTCGCATTGAAGCAGCCATCTGAGGGGGGATGGTGGCAGAGAGAAAGCTGCCCCCCCCACAACCCGCGCGGAGAAGCTGCTCTAGCACCGAACTTGTCGCGTTAAATGTAACGGAGGTCTGAGGCATTTGGAGAGAATGGTTAGATGGAAAACAGGGGACTATGGTCAACTCTATGGGGATTCTCAATCATAGAGGTCATGGTTATCTCAAAGGTGATTTTTTTTTTCAAGAGGCAGCTGAACTTTCTGATTTTTCTTTGAAGACCTTTAGCTTTGCTATTTGCTGCAAGGACGCTAGCCAGATGAATATTGATGGATGCTGGTAGGCAGAGGCAGATTTTTTTTTTTCTTATTTTCTTCCCCAAAAACTAAGGTGCCTCTTATACTTCGGAGCATCTTATACTCTGAAAAATACGGTACTTGGAACAGCTTACAATCCATCAAACAGCATTTGCCTAATCTTAGGAAAGTTTCAATAGCTGGATAAAAAAGCCAAATCCATTCTAAACATCTAGCTGTGTGACCAATCATAATATTAAGCCTCCAAGGAGAATCTCTTCATCTTGTAAGATCTTGAAGAGACCTTGCCAAGGATCTCATCCCTAAAGAAATTCTATTTACAGGAACTATGTAATAGTGCCTTCTCATTGGTCAATATACTTTTTCTCTTGTTTTTTGATTTTATTATTTGACTTTTTAGAAAATAGACACATATATAAATACTGTCTATTGGATTCTTCACCAGACTTTCTGTAGGAATTAACTTATGAATACATTATTTTAAGTCTTTCTTGTTCGATATAAAAAGTCTGAAAGTTTTCATCAGGAAAATATCTTGAAATTTTAATACATGTCCCTGGCAACTGAAGAAGAACAATTGTATAGCATAATTTCTTAACAATAATTTGAGCATTCCTTTGTTCTTACCATAATACACTCATCTTTCCACATCAGCTGAAAGGAAAGAATTCAGGCTTCTTGGCTCTTTGATGAAGAGGGATTTAAATTAAAATCACTTTGAATAGAGATTTCAGAATAGGTTGAGATCACCAACAGAGAACTTAATTCAGAACGGATACCACAATAACTGAATTAAAAGAATGGAAAAAATCTTTAGCATTTATCTGCTAAACATCTATAGTTTTGTAGAATTAAAATATATTCTTCCAAGAAACTTCCAAGTACAGGTAATACTTGACTTAAACCAATGATTTAATGACTGTTTGAAGTTACAACAGCATTGAAAAAAGTAACATGACTGGTTCTCACATTTACGACCATTACAGCATTTCCATGGTCACAAGATCAAAATTCGGGTGCTTGGCAACTGGCATGTATTTAGGATAGTTACATTGCTCTAGGTCATGTGATCACTTTGTAACCTTCCCACCGACTTTTGACAAAGACAAAGTGGGAAGCCAGATTTGCTTAATGATCACACAATTCACTTAACAACTGCAGTGATTCACTTAAGAACTGTAGCAAAGCAACTGTCTCGCTCAGCAGCATAAATTTTGGGCTCAAATGTGGTTGTAAGTCAAGGACTACTTGTAACAATCTACACATATATATAAAAATAAAATACTACAATTTATATTGTGAAATATGATGTAACATAATAACAACCAAGATTGCCTATATTGTATTGTGGTGACAGAAGGAACTTTCAGTGTCTCAGACAAGAGCTCCCCCTTCTGTTATATATCTCATTTTACAATATTGTAAACAGAAATGATCTAATAATGCTACTACTGGTGCAGCAATTTTAGATTACTGAAGAAATTTGAAATCAATCTTTCCTTCTTTCTCCACGGAATTGGTTTACCCAAAATCTTTGCACGCATTCTAGTTATATTTATTCTTAAAGGACAAGTTGCCTCAGGAAGGCTACTTGAACATATTAATATTTATTTATTGTATGGTTTGGCTGCCAACAGTTGCTATTTCATTTTGTTCACATAATTGCACTTGATTCAGAGTACACCACAAGGAGATGAACTAGTTTTACCACAATTTATTCATAATCATAATACTTCTACTATTGGCATATGGAATCAAATGTGAAGTGTTGAATCTCTTGGCCCTTGATTGTTAAATCCCATTGAATTAGTGGAATTGCAAAACGATTAGCAGGATAACCAACATTTCGCTTTGCAGGGCAAAAAACCCCACACTTCTTGAATTATCTTTGTTCCTTATGACCAAGACTAAAGGAAGTCATTTAGTTTGTCTTCATAACAGTGCTAAGTCTTATCCCACAAAAGATACCATATTAGCTTACCATATTACGCATAGCCAGCCTCCCCAGTCTGCACACCAAGCTTTTAAGTTTGCTGCATTGTGTGACTCCAGCCAACCATGGCTTAGCTAATAAACCATGGTTTCACGTTCAGTTTCAATTAGATGAAATAGCACAGATCTTAAAAAGTTTTTATGTTGCTCATAAAACTCAGGCACCCAGTTGGTATGGAGTTGGAAAGAGCTCAGTCGTCGAATTTTAGAGAGAAACATCGAATAACTTTGCCAAGTGGCTTTTTTGCTCCCGCCCCTCCTCCCCATTATGAACCACAAGTATTGCACTTCGGACAAAGCAAAACTAGCTTGAACCTGCTATTAAAACTTTTTTTTTTACTATTGCTAAAGGGAGTCATCTGTCTATCAGAAGGACTCTAATCGAAAGTCAAAGCTTTCAAAATCACGAATAGTCATTCTTCAGTTTAGTGTCTCTACGTTTTATTTTTAAATGCGAGGACCTTTAGGTGCCTACAGCTACCGCCTGAATGTTTTGCTCATTTATTACTTCTCTTACACGATTCCTAAATCGCCTAATCACACGAAGTCGGGGAAAAGCCCGCGAAGGCTCCACAGCTAACTATGTCGTTACGACCACCTCCCCTATTTTTCCCACGAGATGACGGGCTTTCGAGGAGACTTGCCGTTTTACCCCGCTGGCCGTTGAAGGCGCCAAGGGGGGTCCTGAGAGTTCGAAGACAGAAGCGGTCCAATCAGAAAGCAGGCCTGGGCAGGCGCTCTGTTTGAGTGGCTAATTGCGCCCAGAGGCCAGGCGGCTTCGGGAGATGAAGGTGAGGAGAGTGCAGCGGCAGTTCGGAAGGGCGGCTATGGATGGTCCCGGTAAAAGGCTGGCCCAGCTGGCCGTGCAGCAGCAGCTCCGAGCCGCCTACGGGATCAAGCTGAAGAATCGCACGGGGAAGAGGAAAGAGTCCAGGTCGACGGTCGCGGTAGTGGTGAGTCAGAAGGGACCTAGGGGGACGCTCCGCCATCAGGCGCTCTTGCGGACTCTCGTGAAGGCTCTGGCGAAGCCGTGAGAGTTGCGATGGCCGGAGGCGTCTGGGTCTGTTGGAAGCGAGACAGCTGCCCTTCTTGCAGCCGCTTTGGGCTTCCCTTTCGCGCGAAGGTGTTTCCTGAGTTGTTCCCGAGGACCCGGACAAAAAGGCGGCGTTGAGAAGACGGGCTGTGTAAATACAGATAGTCCTCAACTTACGACCACAATTGAGCCCAAAATGTAGGTTGCTAAGGGAGAAATTTGTTAAGTGAGCTTTGCCCCATTTGTTAAGTGAATCACTGCGGTTGTTAAATTGTTAAGTGAAACTGGCTTCCTCATTGACTTTGCTCAACAGAAGGTAGCAAATGGTGATCACATGACCCCTCAGGACACTGCAACTGTCATAAATGTGAATCAGTTGTCAAGCATCTGAATGTGGCCAATGGTAATAAGTGTGAAAATGGTCATAAGTCACGTTTTTCACTGCCATTGTAACTGAATGGTCACAAAGTGAAAGTTGCAAGTCGAGGACTACCTGTACATCTTTGGATGGGAATACAGTAGTTATCTGCAAACAATAGTCATTTGCTCTCGTGTATCTGTCTTAGTAAACAAGGCCTGCTATAGTGGGCGAAGTAGACCTGAGGGCAGGACTAGTAGTAATGGGTGGAAGACTATTAAAGAGAAATTCTGGAACTCAGGAGAAATTTCCTGACAATGAGAACAATCAGTAGGATGGCTTATTTGCGGAAGTTGTGGGTGCTCCATCACTGGAGATTTTGAAAAAGCAAATGGACAGCAATTTGTCCAGAATGGAATAGATCCCCTTGAGCAGCGGGTTGGGCTAGAAGACCATCAAGATTAACTTCCTATTCTGTGTTCTACGGACTAACAGATAAAAATAACATGATTAATAAATGCCACTTTGATTTTGAAAATGGAAATATATATGGAGAATCTCAGTCATACAGGTCATGATTGTCCCCAAAGGTGCCTTTTCAAGAAGCAATCAGAAAATCCAATTGCCTCTTGAAAAAGCACCTTTGGGAATATGGAAAAGTCTCTTGGTCCGTGTTTCAGTATAATTAATGGCAGTTACCTTAAAAGATTGAATCTGATATTGATTTTTAGCTCCCCAAACTATTTGATCTATTTAGAATACTTAAGATGTGGGTGTAAAACATCTTGCAGTTTTCCTTGCTTGTGGAATCTTTTCCTCTAACTCACTAATTCTATTAAAGAATTTTATTAAGACTACCTGTGAAGGGATACAGCGTGAGATTGTAGGTTGCAATGATTTAGGATTTAACATGCATAAAAACCAAGTAATGACTTTATTATATCTTTGATTTATTTGCCACCTATCTCATTTCAAACTTACTGGGACAGTATCATTAACTATCAAAATAAATATTTCTAAAAGGATAAATATAGTCTTGCTAAGATACTTATCTATATGTTAATGGCTCAAAAGAAACATCTTGATTTAATTACAAATGTACTTTGTGAGATTTCCCCCCCTGTCCAAATAAGCATAATTGAATTGATCCTCTTTTTTCTGTTCTGTAACTGTTTTAAATTCTAGATAACAAATTTATCTTTTTGGTAGGCTCTTAAAATAGGGAAACTTTAAAAGATACATTAAAAGATGGATACATTAATACCTTGTGATTTTAGTAATAGAGAAAGAAGTTGATTGTTACATCTCCTTGTGATAAAGATACAATGCATATATTGTATCTTAGACCAATAAGGGAAAGCAAGCAAGCAAGCATGTGGTTACTTATTCTTGCATGAGTAAGCAGTATACCTATGCTTAAAAAGAGCCCAATGTGATTAGATAAATGCTATCTATAGTTTATTCTTCTGGTTAACATACAATTGGGTAACTTCACCTGATGAAGTAAACTGTTATCTGAAACCTGTATCACATAAGATAGTATTCAAGAAGCTACTGCTATAATACAAATTATATAAAAGACTCATAGGAAGTTTTTATTAGGTCTTTTTCAGTTTTAGATAATTTTATGTTAATAAGGTGAGTTGGAGGGTTTAAAATAGAAATAGTCATTAAATTATTAATTTGGGAATGATTGTCTAGTGACTAATCTAGAATAGTTGCAAACTACAACTTATTTTTTTGTTTGCTAATATATTTACATTTTAAAAGAGGTAAATGGATTTATACCAGAAGCCTCTTTAGGTTTTAGTTCCTTATTTGTTAGTGAAACGTATTTTTCTACATTATTAAATGATATGTTTCATTTTTCAGGGAAAAGTATTTGGAATACCTCTTCATGAATTACCTCAAGTTGTATGTGAATATGGAAATATACCTTGGTAAGTTACAATATGACTATAATTAGAGTCTTCACAAATATGGCAAATTTATGTTATGTGATATTTAAATTAGGTTTAGGTTTTGGCAAAAATATAACAGTCAATGCAATGTAATGCAATAAACAGGAGACATAACGACTTCTTGTCTTAATGGAGTGACAATTTGTTTCTAGCATTACAGTGCAATAATAGAAAGGGTGAGAAAGAACAGTACATATTTAGGGTAAAAGTAACTATATATATTTATTTTTGCAAAGCTGCTAGTGACAGAATAAAGGAAGCTGAACTTCATCAAGAATTAAACAGTGAATATTTATATATCTCATCCTATTAACTGTAATATTTACCATTGTGAATATAGGCAAATTAAGATCAAGATTGCAAATGCTAAATTCAGGTTCTTTTTTCTCTCTCTCTCATCAGCTTTTTAGTTGAGGCTTGTCAATACTTGGAAGAACATATTCAAATAGAGGGACTCTTCAGAAAATCTGGATCAGTTGTTCGCTTAAAAACTTTAAAGGTATAGCACTTCCCCATTCTGCTTTATTTTTAACAATGTTAATGTGTTGACACTGATGTGCTTAATGTTGCTGCATGCTCTTTCCACAAATTTATACCAAAACTAAAATATGTTGTTTATGTATAGATACCTTGAATTACTCAGTAGATTTGACCTTATTTCCAGATCTCCATTGCCATTTCTCGAAGTATGCTGTTTTCTCCATTGACAGTATTTATTTTCTTATCATTCCTAGAATAAACTGGATAAAGGTGAAAATTGCCTATCCAGTGCGCTACCATGTGATGTTGCAGGACTTCTGAAGCAGTTCTTCAGAGAATTACCTGAGCCAATCCTTCCATATAATCTGCAAGAAGCTCTTATTAAGGCCCAGAAGTTAGACAGTGAGGAACGGAATTCTGCTACACTGCTCATTTCCTGCCTTATAAATGAGGGAATAACTGAAACTCTCAGATATTTCTTCCAGTTTCTCAAAAAAGTGTCTCTAAGGTAAGCTGCAGATTTCATGAAGATTTTGGCTTCGATTTGCTCTCTGTTATGCCTGCAGTGGAACTGTAGAAGTTATGAGAACCATGTGGAGGTTTAGAGTATTTGCTGCCTTTGAATTGGAATATTTTTGATGCCCTAAACCAGTGCTTCTCAAATAGTGGGGCGCATCAAGGGGGGCGCGTTTGACCTCGGGAACATACTTTTCTATTTTGATTTTTTTACTGTTCTAGAATAAAGTGCAATCGACTCTACTACATTAAGGGGCAG
>JAOYMU010000001.1:105358881-105372156 GCA_025802295.1 Psammodynastes pulverulentus | reverse complement strand
GATATGCAACATATAGACACCTATACATACATACATACATACATACATACATACATACATACATACATGAATGCATATTGATTGACAACAGTCAAACTTTTCTCACACTGCATGAGTCAAGATAACCACAATCAAAACTTAAATTCACATAAAGATTAACAATTATGTATTTATCAATTTATATGGATACCCGTCTCACAAGCAAGTGACTTTGGGTTATATAGAACAAACTAAAACAATAAATATCTATTATCTTTGTCATTAACAAATATTAAAACATTTAAAACTATAAAAACAACTAAAGCAAGGATAATAGTCAAAGGGATGTTAGTAGTAACATGGGCACCTCACTAGTTCACCCATCTCCTGCTGTTTTACCAGGTCTTGAGGGAATTTTTGAAGCTTAAAAGCAATGAAAGTATACTTACCTTGGTCAGGGCAGGGGGAGAGTTTCCACAGCCCAGGGCCACTGTGGAAAAGGCCTGCTGCCTAGGGGCCACCAAATATAGTTCCCTAGATGACTGATTCCATAACATGCCCAGTCGGTTAAATCTGGTAGATGAAATTGGGCAATGACGGTCCCCCAGACAACCCAGTCCCACATCATATAGGGCTTTAATGATCAATACCAACACCTTGAATCGGACCTGGAAATGAACTGCTAACCACTGAGTTTAAAATTCTTGGGATAAATACACGTCTATCATCCATCAATTAAAAAAAAATACATAAAAATAAAATAAGATAAAAATAATAAAATATTAAATAAATAAAATTAAAAAGTAAACAAAAACAAACAAAACCTGAAAAGGCAGACTCACTGGGCCACTGGGTCTTTTTCTGCCATCAGTTTTCTATATTTTTATATTAACTGTATACACACAATAAATAATGGATTTTATGTTCCTTTGAAAAGCCTGTGTTTGTGCTTGTCAAGATAAAAGTTGTGGGAGCAAAAAACTCTTTATTTGTTAGTGCCATGACTTACTATATAACACAGGGAAACATTTTTTTATATAATTCTTTCTTCCATTTTGGAATTTTACTTAGAGACAGGTCTGCATTATAGACCCATACTTGCTTAATTATGTGTACTGTACAGTCATATGAAAAAATAAGCACACCCACTGAAATTGAACTTTTTCAACATATTTCAACGGAGATATTTGATCTTCATTTCAACAATATTGATATTCAACAATACTACGCTGCCACATACAGATCCAGTGCACAGTCTGAGGGTCCTGCTAGACTCATACCTGCTCAATGAGCAGATGGCAGTCATGGCTAATGAATAAAGTGAACAGATATTTGTGCCAAGACAGTGAATGCCTTGTAGTTGCATGTCAATATAACGGAGTGCAAATGATTTTTATGATAAGAGGTGAGAACAAATCTGCTCTGCTACACTGAGTCTCAATTTCTACCAGACACTGTGTATCTGGGTTCGTTCTGTATACTTGGGTGCTTTATAGTGGCCACTGCACACTTTTAAAATTGCATGGAAAAATTGTTTCTATCCTTCCCTCTATGTGATAGAATAATGTAAGATTGTCTACCAGGTCTCTTGGAGGATTGAGCTATGTGGGCATTTTCTTGGCATTTTTATTTATTTTATTTTATGCCTTCAAGTCAGTGTTGATTCTTGGTAACTGCTTGGATTATCCCCTGCAGTCTTCCTTGCAAGATCTGTGGAAATGGTTTGCCATTGCCTCCTTCCTAAGGCTGATACCCAACTGGCTTTTTAATTAAGGTGGAACTAAAACTCACAGACTCCCAGTTAATAGCCTGATGTCTTAGCCACAACACCAAACTGGGTCTCTGCACCAAACTTATGCTTGGCAAATTGGTACACAAAGAGGGTGCATTTTTAATGACTCACTAAAGCCTGTCTGTAAGCACCTTGTTAATTGGTTAATCAGAAGTTGAATTCTTAAAATAAGAGAAAAATGTAGCCTAACTAACCCAAATGCCTGACTAAGTCAGTATCTGGAAATTTTTTTAAACCAATCATGACAATTTTATACATACATACATACATACATACATACATACATACATACATACACACACACACACACACACACACACACACACTCCATTATTTCTTTCTGGGATAATTATATGCAGAGTGAAAAAAAGAATATATAATAGTAAAAGCAGGAACTGAGGAAACCATAGCTAGATTACATTGAGACCATTCATTTTTTTGAATCTATCTTGGTAAACTAACCCTGTTTTTATCACTTTCGTCCACTTTCAGCCTTTGTTCTTTAGACTATTATAGATTCTCCCATTGAGCATAGTTTAATTTTAATTTCAAGTGCCTACTATAAGTGTAGCAACTAACTAGACATAATACATTGTCTCAAGAGAAATGAGTATGGAATGATGTTAAGAAGAAGCAGACAGTGGTTTTGTGACCTGTTTAAGTGATCTCTATTGAAGTGAGGAAATGAACACAACCTTTGATTTAGGTGTTTAATCAGACTCATGAAAAAGATTGTAATTTTTTGTGTGTTTGTGTGCAATTCTGTATTTATTAGGTGGTGCCCATGAAGGTTTGCAGCATTTGGGTCCTTATGGAAATATTCCAAACATTGTTGCTGAGTTGACAGGTGATAATATACCAAAGGATTTCAGTGAAGATCAGGGATATCCAGATCCTCCAAATCCTTGCCCAATTGGAAAAACAGGTAAGTTTTATGAACTCCCTACAGCAGGGTGTCAAATTTGCATCGTCACGTGCATCATGTGACATATCGGGACTTTTTTCCCCTTGATTAAATCGGGCGTGGGTGTGGCCAGCGTGTGACGCCTCCGGCCTGTAGGCCATGAGTTTGACAGCCCTGTCCTACAAGATTTGATGTATCTTTATGCTGAGGAATCAGATCAAAATTATACTATAAAATAATTCAGTTTTTTTTATCAGAAAAATTACATACACAGTTACACAGATTAAAGAATTCAAATTGGTATTCTACTTCTAAGCTGCATTTGTTGAAATACTAATTTTTATACGAAAGGAAGGATCAATGGAAATGGGGACAAAAAAAGCTAAGAAATTATATTTACAGAATGTATTTACATAATTAATACATTTAAGTTCTAAATCAAAGTCTAGTTCTAGTTTATCTGTGGGATTGATTTTCTGGTCTGGTCTACTTAATCAGGCTGATGAGACATGGTAATAAGATCACCATGAATTACATGGTAATAAGATCACCATGAATTACCTTTCAGTCTTAAGCACGTATTTATCTAATAAACAAATTCTGATTTTCTGAACTAAAGTCAATCATCTGAATCATTCCTTAAGACTTAAATAACTACATTATCCCATATGATTATGATAATTATACCTAATATGAACATAAATATTCTGGGTAGTGGTTGGGAATCTTTAAATTCTCAATATAGGTTGCAATCAACCATACAACAAAATATTAAAGATTTATGTAGCCTAGAAATGTCTAGAAGTACAAATATAAATATACATTACTGGATTAATATCCAAGCATCTGTTTATTGTACTTTTTAACCCTCTTATGATCCTACAGGAACAAATTAATTTTACTTTGTATCTGCTCCAAAGAACTGTGGAAATTATTTAACCGTCCCAAGAGTCCTGTTTTGAAGAAGAAAAGTGTATTTTTTTTCATCTCCCCATACTTTTTAAATAAAATTAATTGCATATGTTCCTGGTGTATTTTTTTAAACTAAATTTTAAACATGCCAAACTGCTCAGGTTTTTCCAAAATGTTTTGTAGTTGATGATGGATGTCTTGAAAACACACCCGACACAGCAGAGTTCAGCAAAGACTACCAACTTCATCAGCATCTTTTTGATCCAGAACATGACTACCCGAACTTAAGCAAATGGGTATGTAAACCAGGTTTATTTTTATAAACTTATAAGTGCTCAATCGGTCCAATGCTCTGTTATTTAACTATTAATAAAAATTATTCTGTATCCATACTTTAATAAACATTCTCTGAAGGACCTTATTTATGAAAAAAATACCCTAAATTTTAATTTATATAAAGTATAATAATGTGTATGTAAAGAAATAGCATTGCAAGAATTATCTATCTCTGTTATGATCAAATGCAGAGGTTGGGAATATTTCTTCCACTTAAAGTCCAAAATAATGATGCAACAAATACAGCTGATTCCACTTTATATTTACACCGCCAGATTCTTACATGATTCTTAAGCATTTTAGACAGTCAACAAACCCCCCCCCCTTTTTTTGTATTGTGCTTGATTAATGTTGCAATCTTTGGTAAATGTACCAGATGTTTAACTCAAACTATTCATTTTTGCCAACTAAAATAATTTGTTCTTGTACTACTACTTTGAGAACCATAAAGCACTTGCTTGTGACCACAAATATATTGCTGGGATTTAAAGCATTTCCCGTCAGAGTCCCTTGAATTTCACTTGGATACTGTAATTGCTAGGCATAAAGTTAACTTTATCACTGAAATCAGTGGACTGAATTTGCTTAATCTTGATTGGAAGATTATATTGCTCAGTACCTATGGCATTTGTATACTTATCCAGTAATCCAAAGAATTTAGGTAATGTCTAATAAAGAAATGTAAAAATAATTTAAAAAACAAAATAAAATATAAGATAACATGCATAAAATTTGTATTCAACAACATCATAAACATAGTAATAAAATGAAACTCAAATTAATCTCAGAATTGAAGGGCATTTACTAGTTTATTTAGTCTGAGGATTTCCATACTGCACATGTGCTTTTATAAATGAAAAGTCTTTACATGGAATTAAAACTGCTTCAAGTACAGCAACAGGCAAGCCTTTTCATAATACAGTCACTAATACAAAATTTTTACTCTTTTGAAAGATCCCATTTAGTGGGAGCAATTGAAAAAAATCTTTGAAGATTTTAAACTTTAAAGGACTATGCATATATTAAGTGTGAGTCTTTTAAGATATAAAAGACTTTAAAAATGGAAACAGCACTTTGAATTAGTCTTTTAAATGCAGTTGGTAAGGTGTTTGACTGTCCTATCTTAGTTCATAATGTTGCGGCCATGTTTAGAACAATTTGAACTGTTTTAAAAAAACAACCATATTGCAATAATCTCAATGAAGTCTAGCATAGGTAAGTTCAAAGGTAACATACCAGGCAAAGTTAATACAAGGTATTTTAAGGCATTGGAGTTATTTAAACTTCTAATAATAACAGTGAATGAATAAACTCCTGAAACTTGGCCTTCTGGTAGTGAAATAGGTAGAATCCATTTATAAACTACCAGCCTTACCTCTATCTTACATGGACAAAGACTCTTTTATGCATTCTTATCTATTTTGTTCAGGGTGGATTTGATTTAAATCAAGTCAATTTAAATCACGATTTAAATCACTAGTAAAAAGGCTTGATTTAAATCAACTCGATTTAAATCGTAATTTTTAAAGAGCAACTATCATCTTTGTCCCACAGAGCTTCTCCTCTGACCCGCTGTTGACTTACCAACAATCCCCATATTGCAAAATGTACAGCCTCATGCTACATAATTAAGCTCCATTCCATGCTGAATAAACTAAATTATTAACGTATCTTAAATAGAAAACTATCTTTAGATAGATTTTTACTTGGAAAGCATTTTTTTAAAATAAATTTGATAAAAATTTAAAAAATCCCAATTTAAATTAAAAAATCTTATTTTTTAAAAAATCAATTTTTAACCACCCTGATTTTGTTATTGCATCCAAACTGCTTTTCAATTAGATATAGACAGACCAGATTTTGGATGATCTTACAAAGCATGTTAATTCTACATAGGATCACCCAAGTCCTTTTGAAAGCAAATTATAGTATTTTCTTTTTATAGCAATACACACAAAAAAAAGAAAATTAAGGTTGTTCAAATATCAGTGTGTAAGTGTCCTGTTCCAGAATATTAAATTAAGGGTTAACACAGTTAGTTACAGAATATTCTGCCTAATGCAAAAAGTTATTTTGGAGCAGTTACTCTAGTTTTAACATAAAAACATTGATGCTGATATCATGGGATGTATTCAACAATATTATTTGTATGTGAAGGCTCGTAAGTGAATGATAAATTCACTTGTGAGATTGTAGAGAAATTTGACATTGAAATTGTTTCTTTAAAGTTATCATCAAAGAAATTACCAACTTACTTTGAAAGCGGCTTGAATTCAGATGGTATTGTTTTCTTTCTGTCTGTTTATGCTTGTTATTATATTTCATAGATCTAAATTAGTCTAGAAGTATGTCTGAATATAAATTCAATGTGCAAAACACAAATTGTCTTAATGCTTCAATATTGGTTCTGTTGATGCTCTTTGATACTATTTTATGTCCAAAGTAGCTGTAATAGCACTAATGTGCATGCACTAATGTGCATGTGTAGTTCAAAATCTATGAGTGTTGAATGTATACATTTGAAGTCACCCTGTGGACTTCTGTTCATTCTTTGCAAATCTGCTCCTGGTTTTGTGTATATTTTAGGATTGAAGTTGTGATGTGCTTGGCTCTTTCTAAAACCAAGTCCTGAGATGTAGAAAATGCTATTTGGTATTTGGTAAAGATGGGATCAAAAGATGATAAACATTTCACCAGAAATCAGAATGCTTTCATTGCAGAACTTCTGGGACATGTCATATTTTCAGATTTATCTTTACTGCAGGAACGAGATCTTACTTCAGATTACATTAACTTATCTGAACTCTGTTGCTGCCTGCTCTTATATCTGTATTAGTTACGGTCTTAACATATAACCAAATAAAATCAAATATTTCTTTAACCAAAACAATTGAGCAAAGTGGGGTTTTTTTAGCTCTTAGTCTGCTCTTGTTAATTGCAGTGTGCCTTTAAAAATGTCCAAAAACTTATCTTTGTAAAGGAGATTTAGGTAAAACAGTATGGGAAATTATAAATAAAACCCTGCTTTTAAGAGGAAATAAAATACATGTCTCCTATTGTGTTTTGCATGTTAAATTGATTTTTCCCCAAGTGAGTTTGCACAAATTATTGCAGCCAAGAATGTCTCTTTGGCCAGCTTCATCCCCATTTCCTTGTCTCTTTGGCACAGTAGAGATGAAATAGTTGAGGTCAAACAAAAGCTACATCTTGTGAACTTGGACTTAAATTAATATGAGAAGCACCAGCAGATTATGTTAGGCAGAAATCTCTTTAGCTTATTACAGTATTTGTTTCTCAGAAATCCTTACTTCATTCAGGAATTACTGTTTTGTAACTCTCCTTATTACAGTTCACTATGTAGCATTATGCTTTTTAAAAACACAGTTGTTCCTCTTAAACTTTTTTTGCTGTAACTTTTTCTTTTTGGGGTCCACATTATAATTCCAATGGAAATCAAATCTGTGGAGCATGTGTCTGACATTCCAGCCTGTACTTGAGCTTGCAACATTTATGAAATACAGCAATGTGTGGGATTAGTTATAAAGGTTGGAGCTGCAAGTCATAGCCATGTTCTCTTGTTATTGCGAAGCTCTTCTTTTTCCCCCAAATCAAATTTAGCTTCATTATATTAAAAGAATTTTAGATCAATTTATTTCTGAAAAGGAAGATCAGGGTCTTTTTAAAAAGAAGAAAGTATTTGTAACAATAACATCAATTAAAAATAGAAGGTGGCAAGGGAAGCAATTAAAATAGTAATAAGAAACACATTTAAATCACAACTTGAGGGAAACATCCCTATGACTACAATAGAACTTCTCTTTTCTTTCCTCCTTTCTCTCCTTCCAAGTAGTCCACTGGGCAGCATGAAATGGGAGAATCTCTTCCAGCTGTGATAGTCCTCTGCTTATGGACAAACATAGATACAATCCAAATGTAGACTTCATAAAATAGGCAGTTATGTCTCAGAGTCTGGCAAATCTGGTCTTGCCATTTAGTGGCATCCACATACTAAATATTAATAATCTATCCAATACACTGTTGCTTTCTCTGACTGATAAATGGTTTCCAAGGCCTTGGATATATGACCAGACTTCCCATCAGGCAGAGTGGAGCAGGGCCTCAGATGGTGAAAGATGGGTCATGAGCATTAGTGGTGGCTTTCTGACTTTTTCTTTTAGGCCCTCTAGCTAGTTTCTTCCATACAAGTTCCATACAATTGGCAATCTGCTGTGGACCACAGATGTGATGCAGGGCATGCAAAAAACTGCTTTGCATAATATGTGATCTATCCTGGTTTAGATATGATGCATGCTAAACTAATCTATGTTCACCAGTCTCTAGTTGTGAGCTGGGGAAAAGTCCCCATCTTGCACTTGTCTCTGACAGCAAGTATCGATGGATCTGTAGCTCAAATTTCCTTTACTGAAAAGGATCTCATTCATGCAAAGCCTGAGTTCTACTATGCATGATGTTTTTCCATTCTTACTACCTTACTGATACAGCGAAAATTAAAACCATCATGTAACTTAGAATCATCATATACAGTATTCCCATTCTTGTAATAGTTGATGACACCGAGGATCCCAGAAGAATAGCAAATATTTTATTCATAGCTGCAGTAATCCAACTGTTTTCTTGTGGTTTATCTTTTCAACAACATGGCACTCTCTACCAAAATGCTTTCCAAAATATTCATATGATAATATTTAGATGGCACAAAGTCTTGCTTGAAAAGAGGTTATAAATTTGATTCACACTTTGATTTATTGTTTTACAGAATAAGAATTTACTCTTTGAGAAAATGAAGGGTGAACCGAAAAGAAAGAAAAGGGTAATTTTCAGAACACAACTTGTTTTCATTTATTACCTTAATGTAGAATCAGGCAAGAATGCAAATAAAATCAGATTGTTGAGATAGTTACAAATAGCATATAAAACCTGTAGTCCTTATTTCCAGAAAACATCTGTAATAAGTGAGACAGTTCTTCATGCTTAAAGTAGCATGTACACTCGTAGCCATCCCAATGTGTGTATTTTTTTAAAAAATGAAAATTAAATGCAACCCTTCTATTTTCCCAGGTTTATCTGTAGACCATATGTATAGAATTTAACTTGCTACTTACTTGGGTAGCTTTAAAATGGGTAAATTTAGGGAAGACAGTTCTACTGCTATTGAGGACACAGTATTAACTCTGGGTTACCATGGTGCTATCTTCTTTTCTGTAGCATCCTTGACACATTTGGATGGCCCTGTGAGAAACAAAATGTTGGACTAGGATTATGTTTGGCCTAGTTGATAAAATAAAATATATCCCCCCCCACCCAATCAGAAATGTAAACATATACAGTTGTACGTACAGTTTAGATCATATTGAATATTGTCCTAGAGTATAGAATAGTAAGATCATTCACTTTTTTTTCCCGAAAAAAGTTTATTATGCATAAAATTAAAAACAGTGAACGTTGTGAAGTGGTTTTCACACAATTTGGTCCTTAGTATACTACATTGATATATACATTTCTTTAAAAAAAAGATCATTCACTTTTATAATACTTATTTCCACTTCTTTCTCTTGTGTTTGCTTCAGTAAACTAAGACTTGGTCCATTCATTGAATAGAAGTCCTGCTCCATTTAGGGAATTTTGAAGAAGAAAATGTTACGCTACAATTTTAAATAAAAGACTAAATACTCATCCATCCCATATACTGTTGAAGACTCTAGGTTGTTTACCTGGATTATTTCCCATTCCTAAGTGTTTTAAAATGTTTCATTTTTCAGAATGTAAATCCTTATCTTCAAGGACAAAGATTGGACAATGTCGTGGCAAAGAAATCTGTTCCACATTTTTCAGATGAAGAAAAAGAGCAGAAACCGAATGAAGATTCATGGATGGCTTGAGTACTAACTATATAAAAAGTGATTCAAATATTAGTAGCTGCATGTTATTACCTATATAAATCTTTCTGGAAAGTAGTTTGGTTTATAGTATTTATAATATTTCTTTTTCTGCATCTACAGCAAGCTGGTTTCTTTCAGATGTGTTGAGCAATGATTCCCAGAATTATTGTGATGCCAATGGCAGTTATAATCTAATATATCTGCCTTTAGATTTGGGTGGCTGTTCCAGGTATACAACTATTGGATTCTGCTTCTTGTTAAGTTATAACAACATAATCATCAACATAATCATGTATTGCTTTGAATCTGACTTTAAGCATTAATAAATTTTAATCATTGTGATTTAAACTTGTGTTAAGAAATGAGTCTTTAAAGAGTTGGTAACATTTAAGTTTTCCAGTTGTTGAATATTTTCACCTGATATAAAGGATCGCTGTTTGGGAACAATTATTTCACTTCTTTCTGCTTGTAAATAATAACATGCATAATAAATACCAAAATACTTGCTGTTATTGAAAGCCAACATTCTGTTTTCATTAAATTACATGTTTCAGACAATTACCAATCAAATGGTTTGGTCCTATTATAGGCAAATTATATATGTTATTTCTAAAGAGATGCATGTGATTAAGCTTTTTACCCAGAAGGCAAGATGCTTATACATTCAGCTACAAGGAAATGCTGTCTCACATAAGTGCACAGAACTAGCTAATTATGCATATATTATCCCATTAATTATCTGTTTTTGACTGATGAATTATAACCTATGTGCCTCCCATATCTAGACTGAAAAAGTCTGGATTACCACTAGATATGCATAAAGTAATAAAGGAAACACTAATTGCTGCCACTTATTGCTTGTCTGAATTTCTGCAGTTCAAATATGGCAGACCTAATCAGATAAACTGATATAAAATAAGACATTATTTTAATATTTCCTTTCTACCCTATTCAAACAGAATCTTTCTGTTCTACAAACAGATGGAATATCTTTGTCATAAGACAGATTTAAGGATATCTAGGTAGTCAGCCAGAATGATATGCAGGTAGTCCTCGACTTACAATAGTTTGTTTAGTGACCATTTGAAGTTATGTCACTGAAAAAAAGTGACCTATGACCATTTTTCACACTTATGACCACTTCAGCATCCCCATAGTCATGTGATCAAAATTCAGATCCTTGGCAACTGGCTCATGTGTCAGCCTTGGAAGCCATATTAGTCTCAGAAGTCCATGTGATGGACTGATGGGTGCAGGGGGTGGGTCTTTGATTTTCAGTTACCAAGGGAAAACCCGGAAGCCTCAGATTCAGGTTTCCCCAGATGTGCCAGTATGACAGCTCTAATAAAATGGAACTGTGAGAAACTGATTGTCTCGGAGTTTTCCAAGTTGGAGTTTGTTTTCTGGAACGCTGGCATCATGTTTATTATGGATGCAGTGTCCCAGGGTATGTGATAACCTTTTTCTGACCTTCTGACAAGCAAAGTCAACGGGGAAGCCATATTCACTTAATAACTATGCTACTAACTTAACAACTGCCATGATTCACTTAACAACTATGGCAAGAAAAGCTATAAAATGGAGCAAAAGTCACTAAACAAATATCTCATTTAGTGACATAAATGTTGGAGTCAATTGTGGTCATAAGTTGATGATTACCTGTACACGATCTGGTTATGATTTACATGAACTTGTTACTGATTTTGTGGATTTTTCTCTCTTAAAACGACATAGTACACATTTTAAATCCCGGAAACATTTCTAGTTTCAGAGAAAAAAAGATATCCTATTCATGATTATGTCTTTTCAGAAAGACCCTGTATGCAATTGTATCTATTTCTCTGCATTGTAAATCCCTATTTAATATATGCACACACATATATCCAGTTAAAGGATATAGCTATCATGGGCATTGAAAAAAACAACAACATAATCTCTAGATTAGAAGAAAATAGTTGCCAGGTTTGCTTATTTGGTATTCAGCTTCCTTCATAAAGTACACATGCTACCATTATGAAGCATTTAAAGCCAGCAAAATATCCACCCCATAATACTGTAATAGTTCTGGTTTCCACAAAGTAGTTCCTGAATCACTGGTGCTCAGGAGACACCCTTCCCCTGTTTCCTCTCAGCAGAGACAAGCACATTCTTTTATTCTCTTTCAAATGAAGGAGGTCAATTCATTACTGAGCTTTAAGTTCTGGGAGAGAAGGCAGAAGAGGCAAACATCTGCTGTGCTAGGATTTCACAGATTCCAAACAGATGCAACTTTAGTTGGCAGAGAAAAACTGTAGGAACATCCTTTCCACAGGAGTGAACAGCACTTTGGGTAACAATACACTGTCTGACATAATGATGAATTATCTAGATCCTCTCAATGTTGACTAATTTTGTAACTAGCTGATGATGCTTTTGGGTATCAAAAGCAACAGTGTTACATTATTTTTAGTACATCATGGCCCCAAATGAGACAAAATTGGTATGAGAACAGTAAATCAAACTAGAGTTGCAAGACCACTTCAACAATGCTATCAGTAACAGCAGCACACCAAATTTACAAATAAAGAAGTAAAATATAAAACAAATGAAGAAGATGGAATTCCTAGTTAAGGCTGGTGGTACTAAAAATGCCCAGACAGTCTACACCACAAGCCATGCCATCTCTGATGTCACAGAATGTAATACAAATACTAGATCATATTCTATTCAGTTTAGTATTCACTCCTTCCAAAATTAGTAGAAGTAAATGGAAGAGCCTTGATGGTTGGAATTTTCTGTTTTGAAGCAATTTTCTTTCGGAAGCATTGACTTCTTGTTTAAACAAAGAACCATTTTCTTTCTTTCTTCTCCCCACGCTTGGTATTCTACTTTTATTGCTTTATGTTTTTTAATTAACTGCTTATGGATTGACCGTTTTTCCAAAATTGTGTCAGTGCTTCATAAGAAGTTCAGTTTGCTTTAGGTCACTGTAAATAATTTTGGCTTCATGGCTATTCCTCTATTTTGTCAATGTTGTGGAAAATAGCTCGAAAGCCTAACTCTCTGAGACAAATAATATTGAATGGTACTGACAGGACAGGCAGAGGAATATATGGCAAGTGTAGGATAATATAAAGCGACCAGATGTCCTGCTTACCAAAGTAGGACACCATTGACTGGGGCAGGGGGAGGAGCGCGCATGCGCAGAAAGGTGAGAGCGGGCGTAGAAGCGTGGGGGAAGCACACGCATGTGCAGAAGAGTGGGGGAGTTTAGAAAAAAAATTATTTTTTTTAAAAATCGGGACTTTTTGACAACGTCGCAGGTCGTGGGACAAATTCCCGAAAAGCGGGGCTGTCCCACCAAAAGCGGGACGTCTGGTCACCTTGGGGCAGTGATTCCCAACCTTAGTCATTTTAAGACATGTGGACTTCAACTCCCAGAATTCCCTAGCCAGCATATGCTGGCTGGGTAT
>JAOYMU010000001.1:105328144-105341892 GCA_025802295.1 Psammodynastes pulverulentus | reverse complement strand
CCAAATTGCAGGCAGCTGGCTGTAAGCAGAAGTAGCCTGCAATTACTGCACTCTATCCTCTGCACCACCAAGGCTCTCTTTCATCCTAACCTATTTCATATGATTGCTACTGGAATGAAATTTGGGGAGAAGGCATCTGCCCTGATCTCTCACAGAAAAGGTGAAATTTAAATTATTTCCTTGATAGATAAATTAGTTTCCAAAAAGTATACCAATTGAATGAGTTTCAGTAAGATATGTTAAAATGTCTATAGATGATCCCATGATATTTATTGTTGAGAGCCAGTTTGGTGCAAAGGTGAGATCATGAGTTCTAGTCTCACCTCAGGCACATAGCTAGCTGGGTGACTTTGGGCCACTCACTGTCTTTCAGCACTAGGAAGTAGGAATTAACAAACCCCTTTGGAAAAACCTTGCCAAGAAAACTTCAAGGGCTTACCTAGGCAGTTCCAAGGACTCAAAACTCACTTGCAAAAAACTAAAAAAAACCAACACCCCCTCAAATCATCCCTTTATAAAGTATTGTCCCACAGCAGAAAATGAAATTCTAAATTGGTAGTTTATAATCTCTAAATCCATGTTTATAATTTAATTTGAAATTTAAAAAAAACTTTGTTCTTGGTAGAATGCTATTACCAAGATTTTTAGTAGATTTTTTTAAAGCTTCAAAGAAATATCTGGTCTTTCTGCTAAGAAAAGTACTGTAAACTCTTTCTTAGGACAATATAGTCTCCCCTCTCCTCATCCGCAGGACAGATCTGTGATTCAGATTTACAATTCAGTTTATATTGAGTCTGTCTGTAACAACCACTTCTTCGGGTCCTTCTCTTTGGCTGTTTAATTAGAAAGGAAAAATTAAAAGAAGGAGCAAGACTGCAGGCTTACAAGGCTAGTAATGTACTACGATCCAAAAACTTGCAATTGTGACTATGCCAGCATTATTATTATGTTTGCTTTATATCTCAGGATGCTGTTGCTAGTTTAGCAATTGTTTTAGAGATGTGTTTAATTTTTACTGTGATGAATTTATTATTTCTAGGCTTTTCAATAGTCAGTTATTCATAATTAATAATAGACTAAAAATTATTTCTAACACTTGTAAATCCTTGTTTGCTCATTTGCATTCTACTCATTTATTTTCTTTCTTCTTCCTGTTAATATATTTTCTCTAAAATGTGTGTGTGTGATAGAAAAAGAGAGAGGGAGAGAATCACTGATATTGTGCCCTCTGACTATGATGTCACATCAAAAAAAGAAAACCCTCAAATAAAATAAAAGATGATCATATCACTGCATTTCTTGGCAAATTTGTAAAATACACTGATAAGAATAACTCAATCGTATTCTATCTATAAACAATCCAGGTCACCAGGCTAGAATAGAAGGAAAACTGACCAGGAAGGATTCCTTTTTTGGTCCAATAAGTAAATTATTGAATATTGTATCCAAAATACAATCTTTCTCTTCCCCTTCCTATTCTCAGGGTAAATCTATCCCCGTCTGCAAGACTGAGCATATATTAGCTTCATATTAAAGACTGATTCAAGTAGGGAGGATTAATAACTGATAAAAATATTGGTTTAAATCTAGGTGGAGGTGAGTAGGGAGGTGGCCCCAAAGGCTAGCAGCAGGTGTGAAGTCAGGTGGTCGTTGCCCAATCAGCTGTAGGTCTGTTGGAAGTGAAGGAAAAATTATGCCTTCGGGTTAGTTTTGATTCCTGGTGACTTCCTCTGCAGTTTTCTTGGCAGCATTTTTCCAAAACGTCTTGCCAGTTCTTTCTAACTAAAGCCAAGAGAAGTGACTAGGCTAAGATTAACCAGCTGGCTTTGTGGCTAAAGCAGGACTAGAACTCAGCTTTCGGGTCTTTAATAAAATATCTGAATCACTACCCAAAACTACCTTTCAACTTGTTTAATGTTGATTGACTCATCAAGTCGTTATTGACTTTTAGCAACCACATAGATAGACTTTCTCCATGATGATCTGTCCCAAATTTCGTCTCTTGGATCTACTAAGAGTGCACTTATCTCTTCTGTGGCATAGTCTGTCCACCTTGGGGCTTGTAATCTTCTATTTCCCTATCACTTTTCCTAGTATTAGAATCTTCTTCAGAGAGTTAGGGCTTCATAAAATGTGTTCAAAAAGAGTGTGTGTGTGTATGTGTATGTGTGCATGTCAAAATATGCTAGATATTTCACTGATTCAGGAATTAGTAAAAGTCAGATGGGCCCGGGATCTACTGGGTATCAAAATGCACACTCGTGTATTTTATACATTTTGGGAGGATGCAAGAGAGAAGAAGAGAATCTGAATAGCTTTACCTCCACTACATGTTAAATTGCTGTATAGAATCTGAGCTGCATCTAAAGCCCTTGTAACTTACTGGAGAAGTTAATTTAGTGGAATTGGAGTTCCACCGACTACTTCATCTGAAGTCTAATACTTATTCTGGATTTTAAGAACTAGCCAAATTTTGGGTAACTGAGGATGTGGTATTAAAGACATTTGGGGGGCTTGTCAGGGTTTAATCAAGTCCTTGATTATCTCAATTCCTGCTAAATCATATCTGTGTCCTCGCTTTTCTTTCCTAGATCTTTCTCTTTCTATAGAGAATCTCTTTATATAGTAATCTTAGTTTGTTGTTTATCTCGTTCTTGTCTCTTGTCATTTCTCGTTTTGGTCTTTTGAAATCTGTCAGAATTTATGTTTCTTTGTTTAACATGATCACATGATAAATAAATGCAACCTGCTTTTCACTAAAGAAAGGTCACCTGGATTGGGATTTGATGTCATATAAACCAGGTCAGGAGTGTAACAAACTACCAATTGAACCTTTTTAAATTGGGGGTTTACTACAGTGCACCATAAGTATGAGAGTCATATGCTGAGGATTTAACATTACTTGCCAATTATAATTTAGGAGTACGGTAGTTGCCAAAGCCTACATGTAGACTATTTTGGCCCATGTTGATCTGAGAAAACAAAAGTTTTGAAATTTCTAAAACAAAATTAAGTAATTACATCCTAAAAGAAACATATAAAGTAATAGGAAAATTATGGCCTAGTCTGACTGGAGGCCAAGAAATGCAAAATGCAACAGTACTAGAATAAACATTAATTTTACCCTTTGGTTTAGATTTTTAAATATTTTGTGTTCGGAAACTATGTATATGGCATTTAACTAGAAGTTAAACTCTATTTTATTGTAGCAAGCAATATTTTTCTTAAATTAATGACCTGAACTTGTTTGTTCACAGGCAACACATCTTCAAGCCAGTAGGCTTGGCAAACACATTTTTGTTTTCTTTCTGCATTTTCCTCGGGGAAGATGTTCCAATATTTAAGGAAATCTGTTAATCATAGTGGCATTCTTTCATTAGCGATTTAATGCTGCATTGGTCATTGGAGTTGTGTGATTTAGGACCCAAACTGAATATAATATGTAATGTTTTATTCTTTGAAATATTTTTTTCCTTTCTCAGATTCCCAACAGATCTAAGTTATGTATATGTGGAAAGGTTAAATCATTTTGCTCCTCATAGAATCCTAATCTGAGCCAGCACCAGTAGATAGAGGAGCCACAATCTATTGCAGTGAGAGCAAAAATATGCCATCATCCTAATCCTGTTTGTCCCTATTTTTCCTCCGCAACTCCATATTGCGAATTGGGAAAAAAAATTTAACCAACCAGAAGTTATATTAATGATCCATAGAGCCTGGCTCTCAATTTCTCTAGGTCCTCCCTGTATAATAGGTAGCTAGTATTACTTTTGGTTTTTTTTAACTAATTTTTCTGAAAATCGAGTTTCTAATTTTTTTTGAAATCCATTCTCTTCGGTCACAAATCCCTTATCGTGATCTTGTCATTGAGACTGGCAATTATGTGTGTTGAGTGATAATTATGCTACGACAAACCCAATTTATGGATTTAGAATCTAGATATGTAGTGGAAAAAATGGTGGGAACGAAATTTCCTTTGCAGATCTTTAAAGAAATAAAAGAAATTTTAAAATCTCATGGAGAGTCTTAGTGTGAAAGCATTGAGCTTCATTTAAAATATTTTTCATGAAATATTTGAACTTCTGTTTGCTTTCCTTAGTCTTACCCAGATTTTATTTACATTTTTTATGTAAATAAAGGACCTGGGTGAATAAAGTAATCTTGGTTGGAAGACTTAATGTAATACTTATTTGCTACAGTCTATTCATGTAAGCTATGCTGGCTGGAGAATTCTGGGAGTTGAAGTCCACAAATCTTAAATTTGCCAAGTTTGGGGACCCCTAATGTAAGCATTCAAAATTTGCACCACTGACTTGACTCAAATAATAAAGTCCAGTATATTAACTTGATGTTGTTGTTGTTGTTAGTAAGCACAGCATAAATAGATTAAGTTTCTGAATTTCTCAAGGGTTAATCTTTTTTGTAGGTTTGAATATACTTTTTGATTTGTAGAAAACAACCTGATAATAATTCCTTTTTGTATTCTTAGAATGGCTCACACAGTTTCTGCAGTTGGTGTCCTTCTTTTGTTCAGTCTTCTGCTACCCTCGGCAGAGGGCAGCAAGAGGAACCGTGGATCACAAGGAACCATCCCTTCTCCTGACAAAGCCCAGCCCAATGACTCCGAACAGACCCAGCAGCCACCATCACCACCAGGCTCCAGACCCCGGGGAAAGGAGAAGGCCAAATCTACTGAAGAGGTGCTGGAATCAAGCCAAGAGGCATTGCATGTCACAGAACGAAAGTATCTGAAAAGGGACTGGTGCAAAACGCAGCCGCTTAAGCAAACAATCCAAGAAGAAGGCTGCAGAAGCCAAACCATCATTAATAGATTCTGTTATGGCCAGTGCAATTCATTCTATATCCCAAGGCATATTCATAGGGAAGAAGGTTCCTTCCAATCGTGTTCATTCTGCAAACCAAAGAGATTCACCACCATGGTGGTTACACTGTCCTGCCCAGAAATGCAACCTCCAATCAAGAAAAAGAGGATCACGCGAGTTAAAGAATGTCGCTGCATATCCATAGAGTTGGACTAGGAGAGATCATGGAGGATAGTCTGCTCACCAGTGCATTTCCTCTTTCAAGCCAGGCATCTAAACCTCTTTAGGTATGTCCAGATGGGACATGAATCAAAGAATTGCAACAAGCAGTATGCGTTACTCATCTGTAGGTGTGAACTTCAGCTTCGAAAACAAATCATTTGGAGTGTATCCTAGACTTAGTAATACACTAATTCCTCCCGTCCTGGGATTCTGCACTTGAATCTGTGCCATTGACTCTCTCATGATCATCAGTAGCAGTATCTGTCATAGATTTGGAGGCATTTAGTTATGTTCTGAGGAAAATGTGGAAAGGAATTAAGTTAATTTCAGTGAGTGCCATTGTGATGGAGAAAGAAGTTTGCATGCTATCACCTTTATTTGGACATTAAATAGCCACTTCCTAGAGCTAAGAAGGAAAGATAAATGGGAAAGGCAGAAAAATGAACAAGGGAAAGAAAAGCAATATATACAGTACACCACCTCCTTGAATATTACTTCTGACTGCATTTCTCAAGGCAGCAGTTTCTTTCAATTCTGTATATACTCGTCTATAAACCCATCTGCTGATAAGCTGACTCTTGAAATTTTTGCTTGGACATCAACCCATTTTTCAAAGTACCATCTCCCATGAGTGTCTGCTTCTTGCATACCACAATTGCTGTAGTTGTCTAAGCTTCCTCTCCTAAGAAGTATAGAATGGAGAGATGAAGTTTTTTCTCCTTACTTTCTTAATTGATCTGATTGTGTGGAGGAAAAAGCCATTAGATAACCCCATTGCACAAGCTGAATGGGCACTAGCTAGGCCTGAAATATTCTTGCTACTCACTAAAATACCATGAAAAATGTCCCACCCATGGATAAACTGACAAATTTTGATTTGTTTTAATTTTCACAGTTGGTTTACCCATGGGTGGCACATTTTTAAAATAACATTTTGCTTAAATATTTGAAGATCTGCTTATTTGCAGATAGGTTATATAGGGATATACATACAATTACTTTAAAAATTCAGAGGGGAAAACTTATCAGAGTACCTGTAGGTAAGTCCATCCATGGATAAACGAACCCAGATTTTGGGGGTGAATTGGCAACTAAAATTTTCAGCTTATCCGTGAGTATATATGGTACTATTAACTCTTAATTGCACACTTACTCTTTTAAAAGTCAACTTGTCTAATATCTATGTTTACAACTATTATATGTGCCATATGCATCCCTTCCATAGCCATGCACTGTCCCACATAGTCAGCTCATACAGAAAGTGAAGCATTGCAATAACCACTTTTAACTCCAAATATCACAGATTTACAATTTCAGGGAAGATTTTAAACAACCTCCCTGATGCTTCCCAATTTTCTTCAACCTGTCACGAGTGGAATTTGGAAGAAGTTAAGATAATGAATAGTTCTGAATGTGAATCTGGCTAAAGAAATCGTTCTTCCATGCTGTGATCATGACAAATGTGTTATCTTACTAGAGAATTCCATTTTCAGATAGTCATAATCCTGCCATTACACGTAGCCCTTAGTCACTTAAGACAGGAGAGATGACAGAATATACCAGCTATATTTTTTTTTGCACTTTTTCTGAAAGTTGTGAAAGTTAGGGTTAGCTAGACCAGTGTTTTTCAATACTTAGCAACCTTAAGATTCAACTTCAATTCTCAGCCCACATGACCCTTAAATTGTGGTTGAATATATACAGAGGTGGAGTTCTCGCCTCACAATCAGGAGGCTGTGAGTTCGATCTTAGGTAGAGCCTAATATTTGGAATAGACTCTCCTGCTTGAGCAGGGGTTGGACTAGATGACCTCCAAGGTCCCTTCCAACTCTGTTATTCTATGTAAACTATGAATGTGACTCTCAGTGAGACTCTGTGTGACATTCAGGTAATCAGCTTTCTTAATATGCATAGCTGGCAGCTGGAAATCATAATATCCATGAAGTTGCACTAGGGAAGAGAGTCCGCCCTGCCTTTTCCTTGGAGTGTATCTTGAACGCTGACTGGTGATCTCATGAAGTGGTGTTAATGCTATATCTTTTAATTACTATAGTGCTAGTAGTCTAGAAGATACAGCAAAGTTATGGATCACCTAATGATGCCAGCTTCTGTGGAATATTGCTGCTTCCTTCCTGACCAGAAGATAGCAAACTTAAACAGTGTTGCTGTGTGTACGTGTATGTGTATCTCCAGTCTAGTATCTTGATGTAGTCTTCTGGGCTAAAATATTTGTTAATGAACAAGTGGTATTAGAAGAGCAGCAGAAAAAAAGCTTCCCAAACAATTTGGAATTTATGTGGGAACTAAATGGATTGTAGAATTCAACCTGATCTTTATGCCTAGTTGCATTTTTTTATGTGGAAAAGAGAAGCAAGAATTTGCTCCAAGACTGGGAAAAACTCTTTCGATGTTTTGATGAATCGGTGACAATTACGTGGCTGCATAGAAGGCACCAGGTGACATTTCTGCCTTGTTAAACTGTTGAATCATTGGTCTATAATCTACCATCTTTCAAGCATTATCTGGTCTTTATGGTACAGTCTCTTTTTAGCTTCTCCCCAGCATTACAGCGAATGATACTTATTATAATGTTATAGCATAACCACATATATATATATCTATATTCCGGAAACACAGACTGAATCGGGAAGCTACCAAATGCCACCTCATTAAACACAGATATAATAATGATTTGTTTTGAGAACCCACAGCAATCACAAGAGTTATTTTTTTTAATGCAGTAATAATTTACAGTTGAGGGTACATACTTTCTGCATTAGACACTTCAGCCACTAGGCCTATAACAAGATCACATCCGCATTACAGTATCTGCTATGATAAAACACCATTTTCTCTATATCTAATCTTTCATCAAAATGCTTCCTGACCTCATAGATACGAGGCTAATATGCCAGTTTATATTAGCACATTACACTGCATCATATCCTCAGGCTTCATTTTTGGTAGGTGATTGTTAAAATATGATATCTGAGCTACAAGAGATATTTTCCACTATGTGGATTGTGAAGTAGAAAGATATTTAATGGCATTGCCATGTCTGTGGGATATGAGTGTTGCCTAATTCAAAGCATGTTTTAGAGAAACAACTTCCCTTTCTTTCCCTTTTGAACTGTTGGAAATTTGTGCTAATCTTTCCTTTTCTTCCAGCATTTGTTACAAAGGACAAAGCAATTCAGCATTCTGGACAGGGCCATTTTGCAGTAAGATTTGCCAAGAATATGAAATCCTAATACAAAGGTCCGACTCTCAGTACAAACAGCACATTTTTAAACAAATGTAGATTCTATAAAGAACTTTTAATAATGTTTATTCTTAAGTAAAACCATTGTACAAAAATTGATTTGTTGTACATAGAATTTAAAATACAACCTTAAGATATTTAAATGTGACTTTAAGCCGATACTCCTTGTAGAATTTCACAATGCAAATGTTGGTTTTAAAAATAAACTGTGTTATAAACTAATGAGTACTTGGACATAACTTATCGTCACCAAAAATATGTGATTGTTTCCTACTAATTCTGCTTTTCACGTGCCTGGATTGTAGGTGAATATTATACTGAATAAATCTGTATTGTTGCTTTGAATTTTATGGAAAAAATGTGAATCCAAAGGACTGCTTTTAGTGTATCTAGCATACATACTGCAATAAGGAAAGCTTACAGCTCCTTACCTCAATTCCCTTTTTTGAGCCCTAGGGGAGGGCAGGAGGGAAATTCAAAAGTAATTTTGGATAGTATTAGTTCACAGAAAGAATAATGGAAGCTTGGGGCCAACTTCCGGCAGCGGTAGTGAGTCAATCATCAATAAATGAGTTTAAACATGCATGGGATAAACACATGTCCATCATCCAACAAACATTAAAACAATAAAAATTAAAAAAACCTCAAGGGGCAGACTTTATGGACCACTAGGTCTTTTTCTGCTCTCGCTTTTCTGTTTCTGTCAATCTCTGTCCAGCCTCTCCTTTATATGTTTTATATTCTTAGTTTGTTGTAGTTATGTTTTTATCTGTGTTGTTACCCGCCCCGAGTCCCTTGTGGAGATGGGGCGGGTTAGAAATCTAATATTAAATAAATATTAAATTAAATAAATAAATATGGAGGAGATGCCAATTTCAAACAATTTGTTTACACAGCGGTCCCCACCCTTTGTGAATTGGCCCAGCTGGGGCCAGCGCAAACACACATGTGTGCAGCTCAACTTGTGGAAGTAGTGGACCGGTAGTGGGCCATGGCCCAGAGGTTGGGGACCCCTGGGTTTATGTATTGCTTCAAAGTTCTTTTCTTCTAACTTTGCTTTTGCTTTAAATATGAATGGCCTGGAACTTCATTTCCAAGACAAGAGAAGTTTGTTGAATCCTGAACTGAACTGTGTTTCCTGAAAATAGAATCAAATTTCTTACCCAAGGGAAAAGTGTAGCTGACTATTTGGAGTGAAGCTATAAGTATCCATAGGAAGAGGATAGGGAGAATTTGCTCCAAAGAGTCAATAGATTAGTAAATAGGAGTATAAGTCTGGGACCTGATGGATTTCACAGGGTGACTTTTATCTTCATTATTTTGTAGCCCACTCTCCTAACCCTAATTATGTTTGGATAAAATTAAGAGTGACCCATTAATGCTGCCTTAGTTGCTTTGCAGAAATGCAGGTATATATATTGTGGAAAATAATTAACCTTAACTGTAACTCTAGTTCTCTTCTGTAGAATTATAAAAAGAGACACCAAATGTAAATCTTTGATTTCTCAAAGAATGTTGTCTGTTCCTTATCTTGAAAGTTTGAATACCTAACGTGATTTCATGTGGCAAGCATTCAGCCTGTATCACTTTTTTGCTGAGATTGTGAGCCAGAATTCAGTTTACACAGTTACCCTGTTTATCCCATATAATCTTTCCTGCTCTTGGCTTATTATGGAAAACATTTTAATCAGTATCTTCCTTTTTAGATTTGAAAGACTGGTTGCATTTATTCTTAAAAACCTATTTTCTGGCTTTACATGGTACATGGAGATAACTAAACAAGTTGGTTCAACTCAATAGGCTAAGCTATAAAAAGCCTAAGTAAGAATAACACTAAGTTCTGATCTAGGCCAACTTGTTATATGAAAACAGCCAATGCAGTTTTAAAGCTCTAACATATAATTTCATTTTAAAAGAGGCTACATATGTACATTTATATGTCCAGGACTCTTCCATGGATACAGCGTGTCAGTCAAAGTGTCCATCCCAACAGATTATACTTTGAGTCTGTTTGACAGATATGGGTTATTGCAGCAGGCATTGTACTCAGACACATTGTCTGCAGTTGAGTTTTATCCATTTGGTACCCAAGTGTACAATCTGTTCTAATCAAAGCCATAGAGGCTCAATTCATTCTCATAAGAGCCCATAATTATTCATCTTTATAGTCTCAAATAGTTTGCTCAGCCATACAGACACTGTCTTAATTTTCTCTTTGGTGAGCAGTTACTTTTCTTTAGCCCATCTGTTCCCAAATCCAACAGCTATGGACATTCATACCAATACCATTTAAAATCTGGTTAATTTGATCTGGTGGACTAAGATTGAGTGACTTTTATAAGGCTTCATATAAGCCTAAGTGGAATGCTTAGCCGAGTTTTGATACTGGTGCCTGTACTGTTGCAACTGTTTCTTGATGTTGCTTTTGTTGTTTTTCCCATGATATTAGAACCAATTTTTATATATAATGCCTTTTCTTACATAATCATAAGAAGATGTGAAAGACAAATACATTGACATAAAAGAGAGTGATTTGATTAAGTCAAAGAGAAATATTTCTAAGCGGCAATATGGTATGGCTCTTTTATCTTTTGTGTGATACAGATGTAAGTCTCAACATTTGGGGATGAATCAGATGGAGCAGAACATGTGTAAGAGATTCTAACAAGAACACTTATATTTGTTTCTTAAGTTAAAAGTCAAATGTTAATGGTGTAGAGCCAAGGAGCAAAATGGCAAACAGATGCAGTCAGTAGGTATTGTGCCTACAATTCTATTAGAAGATATTTATACAAGTTGAAAATAAAAGGAAGATTCTGATGCTTTCTCCTGCAACATGTTCAGAGTCCTGCCTCTCACTGCTGACATGCTAAAAGCCAGCTTTAAATAAATAATCCATAAGTACATGCACAGAGATCTTTAACATAGCAGTGCAACATTTCAATGGTGAAAGGAGGTGGCCACATTATGCAGTGGTGGTGATGCAATCTGTTCTGACCAAGGCTTCCTGAGACAGTAACAAATACCCAATTAGTTCCCCAAAATCCACTGTTATTTCAATGGCTGTGAATTATGTTCATTCACAGCCCATAATGAGTCCCAAACAGATTGTAAAGAGTCCGACAGAAGTCTGCCACAGTCTTTCGGGATAAGGCTGATAAACACCCACCTTTATCTTCCTTGAAAGGCTGCCAATGATCTAATTGCCAATTAGCTGTGCAAGGCCAAATTTAGCACAAATTCCAGCTTCAGAGTTTAACCTGACTAGAACAAACAAAGTTGCTTCCTGCAAAGGCTTCCAGCTCCTCCTTTCATGTCTTATGGGAAGGGCCAATCATCTCCAAGCCTTACTCCCAAGTTGCTCCTTTTGTTTTAACTGTTCTTGCCTTCTGGCAGCTCTGCTCATGTGCACACTGGGAACAGGCTTCCCCCGTTCCTCTGCTTCGCTGCTGTCAGATTCTGAAGGCTCTGGAGTCCACACATAACTCCCAGATGGCCCTGGCCCCATCTCTACATCAGATGCAGAGTCCTTATCCGAGCCTTCCCCACACTCTTGGATTGGCCATTATTCCTCCTCAGCCTCCTTGCTGTCTAACTCTGCTGCCAGCTCTGCAGGCCGCCGGCGGACCACAACAGGGTCCAAGTGCTAACTAAACTTCATCACCTTCATTTCATTGCATACAAAACCCTTTTTCAGTCAAACATGAAGGACAGTTCACATACCGACTGCTTATTTTTATGGATGTATTAATATACAGAGAGTGTTATTTATTGCACTCAAAATACAGTATGGTGGAGCAGCAAAGTCCAAGAGAATAAGCTGTTTCAACTCAAGAACGTATTTTGCAGAACACTTCTAGGGGAAACCTGAAGCAATGGCTAGCAAGGCTAGATAGTAGTGATCTACTTTATAAATAAATAGCCTGATCTAGTGCAAAACAGCTTATAGAAATGGCAATTCAATATGTTTCAGTCAGGGATGTTTGTAAGGCTGTGTTTGGCATGATAATAGCAAGCATGACCATTGGCTTAAACCCCACCCCTTCTTAGCTTGCATCACACCATAAGTGTGGAGCTTCAGTTGCCATGGTTGCCTGCACCATCTTGAATTTGTAAACACGCAAGACTACAGAGGGATAGACTAGTATTTCAGTGTATTTTGCAAACACAAACATTCATCCATGTGTAAAAAGGTTTAGAAGAGTTTGATTATTTTCACCACTCATAATGTGACTACAAATTCTGTCCTTCTTAAAGGCAAAGATATAAGCATTCCCTATAGCAACTATTCATGTAGGTAAATTTTTTTAAATGATTCCAGTGTGTTTACTAATCAATAAAGTAAATTATTTTAAGTTAAAAAATTAAAAAGGCCAAAATCTCATATGAAAAAAAACTTTCTTGTTAGATTGGGTGGTAAGGAGGAGCCGGACGCGAGTTAGCAATAGCAACAAGCTTTATTCGAGGTTTAAAACACAAGCGGCAGAAGCGCGGCCAGTGCCGGCTTATATAGCCGGCGCTGTCCAACGCTCCAGCCACTGACGCGCCTTCGATTTTCCCGCCGCACGGGTTAGCCAATGAGTGAGGCCCTGACGGGCTTCGCTCATTGGCTGCCTTAATATACAACACCCCTCCCCTATTGGTTGGTGCTTACCCAATCCCCGGTCGCTACTGCACATAATCTCTTAGGTAGGTGGGGCTACGGTGAGTTCTACTTGACCTGCGCAGTTCAGTAGTTCCTGCGACGCCGAGCTGATCGGACGGGCCCTCTGCTGCTCCAGACTCCCCCCAGGGAACCTCCTGGAAGGTTCCCTGGGCGTTGGTTGAGGCCGTCGAGCCCGAGAGCCTCCTCGGTTGGACTACCTTGTCTCCGCCTACAGCTAAATCCCCATCCCTGCTCGTCGGGCTTGAGGCTCTGTGGTGCCTGGGTGTTTGTGAAAGGGCGACTGGGGGTGTGTGTGAATGGGGTTGTGCGTGTTGTGGGTCCACCCACCGGGTTTGGGTGGAGTCCTTGTTGTTTTGCTGAGGTTCACCCTGCTCTTCCCTCCTCCGGAGCTGGTCTATGTGCCTGCTCAAGAGTTGCCCCTCGCTGGTCTCAACCCTATAGGACCATGGCCCGACCGTCCTTTTCACGGTGGCGGGGACCCAAACGGGTTCCCCTGCGAAGTTCTTTGAGAACACTGGCTCGCCTACTGTGAAGCTTCGGGCCTCCCCATCGTATACCGGAGGGTGGTTAATGCAGTAGTCAGGATGTAGGCGGTCCAGGGTCGACCTAAGCCTTCGGCCCTTGAGGAGTTCTGCTGGGCTCCTGCCTGTCATTGTATGTGGGGTTATGTGCTGGGCTAGGAGCAGTGTTGTGATTCTACTCTGCCAGTCTCCCAGGCCCATTTTTTTGAGGGTCTCCTTCGTGAACCGTACCATCCTTTCAGCTTGCTCGTTTG
>JAOYMU010000001.1:105313730-105323955 GCA_025802295.1 Psammodynastes pulverulentus | reverse complement strand
TTTTTTTAGCGCGCGACGGGGGGAGCGCGGGGGAGCGTTCCGGCACCTTTTTGTGCCGAAGAAAAGCCCTGGCTATATTTTCCATCAAAAACTAAACTTTAGCCAAAAAATTCCTCCAAACAAGGAAAATGATTGATGTTGGAGTGAAAAACATCAAGGGAACCACTAACTATAGTGAAAGCAGAATTTTTAGTAGCTGTTGAGAAATGCTAGATGATGATTTAATTTTGTATGCCAAAAAAGCAATGCAGTTCTAGCTGCATTAACAGAAGGATAGAATTAAAATCACATGAAGTGATTGATACCACTTTATATGCTTTGGAAAGACCACACTTGGAATACTGCATCCAGTTTTGGTCAACACAATAAAAAAAAAAGGTGTTGAGACTCTAGAAAGAGTGCAGAGAAAAGCAACAAAAATGATTAGGAGACTGGAGTCTAAAACATATAAAGAATGGTTGCTGGAATTGGGTATGTCTTTAATGAAAAGAAGGACTAGGGGAGGCACAATAGAAGTTTTCTAATATCTAAGGAGCTGTCACCAGGAAGAGGAGGGTCAACCTATTCTCCAAAGCACTTGAAGGCAGGGTAAGAAGCAATGGATGGAAACTAACCAAGGAGAGAACCAACCTAGAAATAAGGAGAAATTTCCTGACAGAACAATTAATCAGTTGAATAACTTGCCTCCAGAAGTTGTAAATGCTCCAATACTAGAAGTTTTAAGAAGAGATTGGATAACCATTTGTCTGCAATGGTATATAGGGCAGGGGTGTCAAACTAGTGGCCTATAGACCAGATGTGTCACGTGCAGGCCACACCCACCCCAGCTCCATGAAGGGGAAAAACATCACAATATGTCACTTGATGGCAATGTGACGCTGTGAATTTGACACCCATGATGTAGGGTTTGCTGCCTGAGAAGGGGGTTGGACTAGAAGACCTCCAAGGTCCCTCCAACTCTGCTATTCTGTTAAACATAAAATTTATTTATTGTACTTTTATTGTTTATTTTTATCATTTTATTCCTTTGTTATTGTTATGTTTACATTTTTATTATTATTTTTGTTTATTGCTGCCCAGATTAGCCCTATAGTGAGATCGGTGGGAAATAAATTTAACAAACAAATAAATAAAATTACAGTAATATGTCCAGTTGAGAAATAAAAGCAAATGCAATAAAAGGCAACATAACACCAAATAACAGTTCCAAAAGAAGAAATACATATTGCATAAGACATGAAGCATTAATTGTGAACAAACATACTCCGGAAGAATTTGGTATTCATTAAATTCCAGAAAGCTGGCACTCAGGGAGGTAATTTAGCGGTTCCAAAATATGAAAAACAGCATTTCTTGGTCTAAACACCCCTCTACTCTTATTTTATAGAACTGGGGCTTTCTCCTGGGAGGAATTCCTCCTGCAGATTGACTCTAGTTAGACAAGCAAGCTTTGCACAAGTGAAGATACATTACAAAACAAATTATATAATTTCATTTCTTCATTAGCATTTGTTTCCTGCCTTTTCTCTGCAAAATAAAAATAAATTATATGAGTCTACTAATTTAATCCCCAGTAGAACAATTCTTAGGTAGATTGGGTTGAGAGATAGTAGTATGTCCAATGTTATCTAAGTCACCATACTCCAAGAATGAATGAATTGAAGCAGAGTCCTTGTAGTTCAGGTCTAGTATTTTAACTATTATGCTTTTGTGGCTTCCTATTTTCAGTGGTGTGTGTTACTCAAAGTATACAATTTCATTACTATATTTTAGTGTCAGTGCCAGTGTTTGCTGCCTTATTTATTAAAAAAAGTTAAGATAAAAATAAATAAATAAATAAATAATTTTTGTAGCCTAACTACTTGTAAGCAAATGCGCAGAGAAAATAATTAAGAACAATTTACATTTTCTGATTTTTAATTTATGAATATTAGAAGAGAAAGTTACATGTCAAATAGTGTATTAACAATAGCGTATTCTTTTCCATAATTATGGAAAAGAAAATGTGGATCAGGATTGAAGATACTAAAAGTTATATTAAAATATCTGCAAATATTTGTAAGTTATATTTTTAAACATAAGGTCAAAATACATATTTATTTTAAATAGATTTCACTGCAACAGGATTAATAAACAGCCAAGTACAATAATCTATTTGATAAAAATATATAGCATATAAAATACATCACAATAATATTATGGAAAATATATCTTATTTTTTAAAATATAGTCCCACAACTTTTTCTCTGAAATATAAAACTTTTTACAAATTTCATCTTATATTGACATTTTAGTAAAGTTATATTTCCAAATATTTAAAAGAAACCAGTACATTATTAAAAACAACACAGCACAATCTAGTTGACTTCTTTTTAACATGGGGGTGGTAATGGCAATTAACAATAGCACCTAGACTTATATACCACTTTATAGTGCTTTACAGCCCTCTCTAAGTGGTTTACAGAGTCAGCATATTGCCTCCAACAGTTTGGGGTTTGGGTCCTCATTTTACCCATCTTGGAAGGATGGAAGGCTGAGTCAACCTTGAGCCTGGTGGGATTTGAACTTCCAAATTTCAGGCAGCCGATAGCAAAAGTGGCCTGCAGTACAGTACTCTAATCACTGCGCCATCGAGGTTCTAGATAAGTTAGATAAGGAATAACTTTCAATAAGATAGAGAGACCGCTTATTCTGCTTTTTCAAATATGCTATTCCTTCATACTTGCATCAATAATCAAGGACTTATAATACCTTATAATAATAATCTCATAATGGTAGCCAGTAATAGGTAACAAATATACAGATTTATAGGTCAGGCACCATCAGCTGATAAGTCCTAGAAAACCTTTTTATAGTATTTCTTCTGTGCTTCCACAAATTTGTGGTAAAGCTTTTGAATACCAGAGGAATGAATGAATTTATGCAACATGAAACATCTCTAAAATCCTGCTGTCCCTTAGCTAATAGAGACATGCTACTGGTTTTAAGAAAATATTTGTATGCCTTATTACTTTAACATAAATAAATATTCTTAATATCATTATATTTTTTTCTAAGTGCCCACGCACATAATTATTTCACTAAGTTCTGATACAGCTACTGATTTTTTGTCTCATGCGATGTCACTATAATTTCAGTTATTTTTTTCAATATTGGGTAAGGGCTGCTTTCTAGATTTCGACATTATCCAAGCACCGACAAACTCAAGAAACTTTAAAAATAGGCCTCAAGAGAGCAATTCGCATGAAACCAAACTTGAAAGAATGGAACTTTATTTAACCTCAAGTATCTAAATTCTGCTTTTGAATGACCAGTTCAGGTCCTCATCAGACATTAGACACAATAAAAATATTTTCCCCCAGTTGTTTCCACACACTGGTTGTCCAAGGTGGTGGAAAGAAAAAAAAAAGCTACCAGACCATTTCCCGTTCAAAATCTATTTGCAGCTGATCATTTCTAAAAATAATCGTTTCTAAAATTATGTGATCCACTGTGGCTGTTATATTCAAATCAAAATTAAACATTTGCCATATTTAATCTAAATTATGGGACCATTTTAGTCAATATAGGATTAAAGTTTTGATGCAGCTTTTGTTCTTGTAGGATCCAAACAGGTTCTTGTGACTCCTGAATAGTCCATAGTACTTCCCACAACTTGATGTCCTTTGATCATGGGGGTCAAAAAACTTTCTAATAATCTGGGAGAACAATAGAATGGTGAATCTGCCTAAAGAAGAATGCAGAACTCCTTTAGAATTGAGAACTCTTTCTCATAGTGCATATCTTTGTTCAGGACACAACTAGGCTGAGTCAAGAAGAGGGTTTGTTGAAATAGTGGGTTATTCTCTGCTGGGGGTAGGCTATGGTAAAACTTTGGGGTTGGAATGACATCCTTAACATATGACCTTATAGGACTCTTGGGATTCTCATGCAGTACTTCGACTTAGAACTAGGTTAGAAGGCAGACCAAAATGCATTTCCGTTCTAAATTATGCTATTCATTCATGTCTCAACAGATATTTTAAATAACATTTGTTTACTGGTCATTGTTATTCCCTACAGGGAAACTATCAATATTTTCATAAATTTCTTACAGTTTCTGTGGTTTTCATAAAAGATGCAGATTGAGAAGATATTTCACTGAAGCATGGAAGACTGTGTTATTGGATGCAAAATAAGAGGATGCTTTAATAAGCTGAATATTTTGATATATTTTACTGGTGTTAAAGAATATATCCTTTTTTGCTTTCCAATTAATTTCATGCACCAACTGATTACATCTTACTTTTATACAACATTTTTCCTCTTCAAATGGATTAGGGTTGGGGTACTGATCAATGGTTGACAGTTATTTGTATATATCCACACTATAATCACAACAAGGATAATGCACCAATTGATTATAACTGTGGCAGACAAAACTAACATGAAATGTTAACATAGTGGTTGGCAAAAAAAAAAAAAAAGGAACAAGAGCTGAAACCATTTGCATTATCAAATTACAAAAAGACTTGATAAAAATTAATCTTATCATAGAATATTTTATCCAGTGTTGACCAGAAAATTTTAAGTCTTACTCCTTCAATAACAAATGAGTTACCTCACTGAATTAAATAAGGCTACTGTTAATACATCTACATTTTCTCTTTCATTTGAATATACTAGACAGAAGGCTTGTGTGACTATGCTGCTAACTATATTTAGTAGGAACCCGTGGTGTAGCAGTTTACAGAACACCAATTTACCGTTTGTTTCGGGATCCAATTTATTTTTTGTTTGTTTAGTTATTTATGCATGATCTTGAGTCAGTGCAGATGATTGCCTAGACTTTGTAACTTCCTTGGAAAGGTTTTTGGAAGCGGACTGCCTAGTTCCTAGGGCTAAGAGATAGTGACTGGCCTAAGATGTGACCAAAACATGTGACCGGGTTTCTAAGATATCTTAACTACTATACGAAATTGGTTCTGATTTTTACAAAGGACTAAATATTTGATGAGAACCATGGTTATTCAAAACAATGGAAAAAAACCATCCACCAAGTACCTGAATAGTCACATCACAAGAAAAAAACTGGAAGTTTTATTTCTTTACTCGTCATATCTATATTTCATACAGCCGTGTGTTTATATGATTTTATTATGGTCTTAGACCAGACTCCATACATAAATACATTCTTATCAAAACTATCAGAAGTGGAAAATGATTCTGTGAAATTTCAAAATGTTATATATGTAAATATTTGTTCACTTTAATGGAGCACTTTAATGGAGCAAACATTTTAAAATTATAAAATCCCTGCTCTACAGGGCTTCAAATCAAGAACACAGTAACACAAGAAACAACAGAGATTGAGTGAGAAACAGATACAACCAGGGCTTTTCTTCGGCGCCGAAAGGTGCCGGAACGCTCCCCTGTCGCGCGCTAAAAAACCCCGGAAGTGATAGTGCGCGATTGGTTGAGACGGAGCACGTGACGACAGCTCCGAAAAGGTTCCGGAACGCCGTTCCGCTGAGCTCCGGCTCAAAAAAAGCCCTGGTCACATGATTGCGTGGGGCTCGAAGGGCCACAAATGCAGGTTGGTTGTCGAGCACCCAAAATGTGGTCACGTGGCCATCAGGGGGCAGCACTGAAACTTTGAAATCAGGTCGTAAGTGGCTTTTGGGGGATTTGTTGTAATTTCAAGCAGTCACTAAGTGACCGGTTGTAAGTCAAGCGCACTACCTGTATAGAAGTGGCATTAATTCAAGATATTGTATAGACAAAGAAATAAAATAAAATAAAATAAAATAAAATAAATAGCATGCACAACATTGACTAATATCGGAAGAGACGTTAGCCAAACTATGTTACCAAGGAGTTTTAGCTGGGGTTTTTTACATATGGTTTTAGAATTATAATTTTAACTGAATTAGGGTTTTAATTGAATTGCTGGACTGCTCCCGAGTCTCCGGAGATGGGGCGGTATAGAAATTGAATTAATAAATAATAAAATACTAAATAAATAAATAAATAAATTACTTTGGTAGCCAAATAATGTTGTTGCCAAATAAACTTACATTGTTGCCACTTCCAGTGTTTTAATCAACCTTCAAAGGTTGTCTTATTGCATTATTACTATTTCCTTCCTCTTCCTAAGAGAAATAGAGAACTGGATGGCAGGGAATCCATTTTGCTTTACACAATCTCTTCATTTGACGCTAACCAAGATTTGTTTGTGAAATTTGGGGTGGTTTATTCTGATTTCTGCATGGATTTTAAATAGGTGGCTGAAATTCTGTAACTATTTTGGGAAGTTTTGCAAAACAATAGAATAGAAAGAGAATAAATACACTTCTGAAGAATGAATAGTTGATTAAGAAATCAAGATACAAGCTTTTTAGATACTTGATAGCATTGAATAATTTCATCTTTAAAAGACATATCTTCCTGTTGGGGTTAGATAAACTTTTTATATAAAAAAAATCAAGTTCCTGTAGCATTCACATTTACATCTCTTCATTTTTGATGTCAGTGTGTTGAAATTTCATTTCCAATTGAAGTTATTAAGTACTGACCATGTTACACATACTGTGCATTTTATTCTTATTTTGGTTGAAAGGCATGAAACTTTCATATGTTTATTCCACTTTGTTTGACATTGAGCCACAAATAGTTTGCATGTACTAAAAAGCAATTTGTAATATAACTGAAGTGTTTGTGTACAGTTTGTTAAACTTGGCAAGCGGGTTTATTTGAGAGTCAAATGAATAGATAGACAGATGTTGTGATTAGTACTCTTAAGTTTTAATCAGTAATTAGCTTTAGTTGATAATGTGGTTACAAATAAAAGGAGATAAATCAAAGAATATATGTATTCACTATTATTATATTAATTTTTAGAGCATTGTAAGAAGGACACAACATAATATATTGAACTGGTATATTCTTCCTTTCAAAACAATTATAATTTATAATAAATTTAGATTATTCTTCCATAGTGATAATTAATAAAGGTACTTGTTCTGTTGCTTTTATCTATTCATTGCTGGACTGATCAACTATATTCTTCAGAAAACGAATTTTTTAAAAAACTTGTAAACTCTTATACATATTTAGAAATATTGTATTGAAATTGATGATAATTATTTCAAAATAGATGTGTATAGAGGTCACATGGTGTTTATTTATGCTAAATGGCTAAATATGGCATATTTCTTTTTCAAATTATCTCATGCATTCTTGAACATTATGCTCTCTTAATAATGTAGTACCGTAGTAGCATTTTTAGGGTGTGATAATCAAAGCTTTATTTTTACCAACCAACCTCAAATTGTTTATTTAAATTAGGGGTTTTGGGTCGCATTTGAACTATTGCAACAAAAATTCTGTTACAAAAATTGTAATTGGAAAATGCAATCAGAGAATACCAATTCAAAGTTTGTATACCATAAGAATTATGAAATAAACACAGCTTCTCCAGAAATGTAAATTCTCCCTATTTGTCAATCTTATGGTAAAAGGAACTATTAAAGCTGGCTTGACTGGTTTCTCTAGAAAAGAGGTAACTAATAGAGAAAAGAGGAAAATCTTTTGAATCATAAGGTTTTCTGAAGAACTGGGACTCTGCAGTACATTTAAAGACCCTTACAAACTTACATTATGGATTTCTAACTAGCTGAGGCTGGGCTGAAAAGAAATTAAATTAACATTTAACACCAAAAGGGTTTTACCACCAATTATGAGACCACTTCCATTCTGAGTCTCTACAAATTGAAAAACAGGCAAAAAAGGTTTAAAAATATGATTGTAAATCCTCATTGTTCAGTTAACAGATTTTTTTTTTCTTACTTTGTTTTTTTATTATGGAATTCTGATTTTTAATTTTATGAAGGGTTGTAGCAATCTTATATTTCTTCAATGCTTTTTAAAAATAATTGCTTTGTTATGTAGCCCCTGTAGTACAAAAGTTAATTTAATAGAAGATATTGGTTAGTCTTGTTTAACTTTTTTTATATTTCTGGGAATTACATGCCAATGCTTATTAAGTAAGTAATCTTAAATTCATTCCCTTTCCAACAGCAAATGTAATACTGCCAATAATCACATTTTTCATCACAGTTGCTGCATTTTATATGTGCCAACTGAAATGATTTACTACGATCCATATTCAGTGTTGCTTAATAATATACTTCTTTAATTTTGCCCTTTGGAAAGATAGAAAGTGGTTTTTTTTTAAGATATCAATGTGTATTAACTACAAAGTTCAGCCACTTTGGTCATAAGGAATGCAAAAAGACATATGTTATAATATTTGACATTGATATATTTAATATTTGAAATGTTTATATATAAAATTATTTATATATAAAATTTAATATTTCATAAATAGGTGTCCTGTCCTAATTTAGAAATTCCTGAACTACAAGTCCCAATATCTTTAGGAAGTATGGTGAATAATGATTGTTCAGAGTCGCAGTTGAAATGCAAAGATTGTCAATAGTCTTTTAATTTTTAATTTTTTAACTATTCCATGGAATTTAATGTATACTCGATACATTTTAATATTAGGTTGTAAGTCTGTGTGTGTGTGTGTGTGTGTGTGTGTGTGTGTGTGTGTGTGTGTAGAGATGTTTGATTTATGCTTTGTGATGACTAGTCATTTGGGATGCATAGCAATTGTTTTTGGCTATTAAGTATATTTTCCTTTTTCTGCCCTTTTAAGCTACTTTCTTTGATTCACTCTCTTATTGCTTCTCATTCCCAGGCAGCTACAAAATTAGATAAATAGTTTATGTAGAGAATTAGGGAACCATACATATGAAGAAGTTTTTTTGTCCAGGAGTGCATTAGAATGATGACATTGTTCTGTGTTAGTCCTGAAGTTTAAATCATGGTCTCCTTCCTTCTGTCTTTGAATCAATAACCATAGAGCAGCTAATTTTCTGACCACGAAGGCTTCTACCACCTGTCCCTTGTTTATAAAATGGTATTTGATTTTCCTGTGTTTATCAACTTCAGTCCTTACGGCTTATGATACAATATAGTACAGTATTCTTTTCTGGATTGAGATACTTTGCCTTAATTGTTGATCAGAAACCTAACTAACTTTTATGTTACCCATAAAAATATTACTGTCAGACTCATACCTTGTTTTATTGTGCTTCTCAGATATTGCCAGGGTGGGTAGGTGTCCATATTGAAAGTTTGTGGCAAATGTTGTGGTTTGTGGCACCATTTTTTCATGTCTTTCTGTCACATTTTGATAATCTCACAATATTTCATTTTTTTCACTTGCATTAATCAGATAATGATTAACATTTTTAGCAATGAAGTACTTTTAATTAAGATATATACATTTATTTAGACATAATGCTATTGCATACTTATTAGACCACAATATAGTGAAAACATAGCTTTTATATGTCTTGGGGAACCAAAAAATTCGTGTCACTTGTTTTATTGCTTTAGTATGGAACCAAACCCCAAATATTTCCAAGGTATGGCTGTGTGCAGACTTTTGTTGTGGTTTGGTTTTAACTTGATCAGAAGTTACTGCATTTCAGAAATCTATTAGTTTTCCATTGATAAAAAAGAAGGCAGAGAAATGTGAGACATATATGAGAGCCACAGGTATAAGTTCTTCAATCTGAATCTCTGCAAAATTTAGTACATATAGCAAGGTGATTGTTTTATAAGGCTGCAATTGAAGAGTTTACTCTGTCATCATAAGGTGCATTGAATGACTATGAGGGAATAGTTAGGCCAAGCAGTGGGGTGGGTGGAAATATATACAGAACAAGTGGGAAAAAATGAATATGTTATATTATATCATGTATAACAGATCTGAGCAACTGCAAGAATGTATAGCTCTCTTTTAAATGGGGGAAAGGAATCATATCTATAACTATAGCAAAAGTTGGTTTAATTAAATGTAAAACTCCCCTAGAATTCTGTCTACTTAAGAGCAGACTTTGTAGCTTTAACGTTATGTCTGTGTTTTATTCTTCCCTTCCTTTCTTCCAGTTTAAATTTATTCCCAATCTCATGAATAGTTCTTAGGTAGTTCTGAAGAATTCAAAAGTTTGTTCATGATGTTGCAAAATTATCTAAGTTGGAAGCCATCATCACATTTTGGAATTAGATATTGTAAAGAAGCATCTCCCAAGTTCAGCTTTACTTTACTTTACTTTACTTTATTTGGATTTATAGCCCGCCCCATCTCCACAAAAGGGACTCGGGGCGGGTA
>JAOYMU010000001.1:105303425-105313630 GCA_025802295.1 Psammodynastes pulverulentus | reverse complement strand
AGACGGAGCACGTGACGACAGCTCCGAAAAGGTTCCGGAACGCCGTTCCGCTAAGCTCCGGCTCAAAAAAAGCCCTGGATACAACACTACTTTAATTTCTTGAAGTTTGATAATTATAGCAGCATAGTAAGATTAGAGGTTAATATCAAAGTTTAATATAAAATTTAGTGCTTGACAATGGTTTTGAAGGAAACAGGAACAATAATATAGCAATGGCATTTTAGGAGGCAGTTCCAGGCACTGAAAAGGGAAAATCATTTGATAAAGCAGATCTTTAGATAGATGAAAGCTGAAGAGCAATATGAATAAGTATCACAAGTGCACAAAGGCTAAGATACATAAAGATAGGAAAATGGATTATTATCCCCACACAATAGTTTCTATAAAATAGTGGTACAGTGGTACCTTGGTATTCAACTGCTATGAAACTCATCGAATTTAGTACTCAACACATTTTGATGTGAAATTTTTGTCCTAGTACTCATCGTTTGTTTGGTATTTGATGCACAAGCTAAAACTTGTCAGTGTCGCCTTCCTTATGACTCACATTATTCCTTATGGGAAAAATTTGTTTGGTATTCATCATGTTTGGTATGTCTCCCAGAACCAATTAATGATGAGTACTATTAACAGATTCACCAGTTAATCCAAGATAAATCATACATGATTTGTTTGGATTCCAGTCCACAAGCATATTTGAAAGGAAAATGTGCAACCTTCTTTTGCACTCATAATTTTCCGAGATCAGACATATTGTTTTGGGACTGAGAAAGTTAAAAAAAAAATAATGTTGAAAATAGATAGAGAGTATCACATAAATCAAGCTTCACAGTTGTTGCTTTGTATAGTAGTGCTTTTTGAAATATGTTGCTTGCTAAAGGGTTAGATGGTTTTTGAATTATTTTCATGGATCAATATTGTTAGGATTTTTTTCATGTCAAAAATGGAGAAACTTTATTGTAGCCATAATTTTCAAGCATAATGACAAAAATATCAGAATGCAGCTTAATAAGGTATGTCTTTGGTACTGTAAGCCTTCACAGTGAGGAACAAAACAACCCCCAGAATATATTCTATTACATAAAAAAATTCTAATATATTATTTTTCCTGGGCGAAGATAACTATATAAACTGGTTAGGTGGCTGTTTTCTCTTTCACTAATGTCATTTAATGTTCCCTTAGTTATGTTTTAAACTATTTAAGAAAATATTATTTTGATTATCTTTCACTTTTTTTAGTTAAAAGGTAATACAAAAGAACTGAGTAAACAATACAGAACAAAGAGCTGCTAGAATGAAGTTTGTTGCAAACAAACTAAAAATGCACTAGTTAGTTGAAAAAAACAACAACATTAATTTATTTTGCTGTACAACCATTTTGGGATAAAGAACTGTTGGTCCTTTAGAAAGTTAATATAGAAAAATTTAAATAAAAATGTGTATTAAATCTGTGAAGAAAAATGCAAAATACATCCAACAGAAATAACACACATTAATACAAAATCAAGAATGGAAACTGAAGTTTGCAATTATCCTACCGGCTTTAACTATGATGACAATCTCCCCTTTTTATCGAATGATTCAACTCCCTTTTGTGTAGCTCATTCATGATCCTGGGGGCAGGCACCACTGGACACAAATACCAGCCATGGGCTGCTTGTGAGCCTACACTGCATGTTAATTTCATAGTCTTAGTGGTAGAGTATTTTTATTGTGCTGTGGACTGCTCCCAGCTTCATATAGAGGTCTCCTTGTAGAAGGTCACAATTGGTTTGTAGGTGGTGTCAATATTTAGCAGTACAAATGAAAGGCCCTTCCATAGAGGAGCTGAAAGGGTCATGCAGAGTGGAGAAGCTACCATAAGACACAAGAGAGCAAGCAGAGTGACTCTGCACATATTGCTTTGAAGAAGGTGACAAGGTTTGCTATACAAGTACATTATAAGGATGATCTAACCTACTAAAAATATTCCATTAATGAATAAAGGCCATCTGGCATTTTGCAATTAGATAAAATAATAAAGTCAAAAGAGTATATACAAACAAAACCTTCACATATATATCAAACTCTGGTCTGTATCAACCATGGATATGAGAAACTATAGTATTTGCATACTGCCCTATATAAATCAGTGCTTGTAGCCCCCATAACTTACATTTACAAAACAGAATCACATATTCTACATTAACTTAAAGGTATGCCCTTACATCCAAGGTTTGATGACATGTATAATCATTCTTATTATCCATGTTGCATCAAGAAATAGATTACTTCTCTTGTCTTGAGTAAGATACTTAAATATCAGAATACAGATATGTAGGCTAGGCCAAGGAGCTACTATTTATTAATTTACAGTATATCATGCACATCTATTCCCCCTGCTTAAGTCAGAACACTTTAAATAAATAAAACATCCCAGAAATGTGCTCTACCTGAAGTGTAAATGGCCTTAGGACAAAAGGTTTTCCAAGACACATCACAATTATCAGGACTAGCCAAGCAAGAGATTGCTGTTAGTAATACTGCAAAAGGGATTCTGCAAAGAGCAAACCAATATACTGTACATTTCATGCAACTTTGACCCAGAAATGTCAAACAATTTCCCATTGAAAGCTTCTACATTCATTCAGATTTGCATTGCAAAAATACTATAATTGACTATAATACTAACTATATTTTGTCTTGAGTGCAAAGATGCTTTATGTTTATTGGGACTGCTGCTGAGCTGACATGCTATGGGATTCTCTGAGACTCAATTTCAATGAAGTAAGGAGTCACATTTATCCCAAAGGTGCTTTTTCAAAAGGCAACGGGATTTTGTTTTTCCTTGAAGCTTCTCATCCAAGAAGCTTCTTCAGTTTCACTTCTTATCCATCTGAAGAAGCTTCTTGAATAAGAAGTGAAACATCTTCAAGGAAAAACAAAGTCCAGTTGCCTTTTGAAAAAGTACCTTTGGGACAACCATGACCTGGATGACTGAAAGTGTCACATTTATTGTCTTCCCCAGATCTGCAATGTACTGCAATGGCTAGAGAAAGCAATGTAATTGGAATCCCAGCAGTTCAGGAACAAGCTTTAAAACAATGAAGACAAATGTTCTTCCAAACACGGACACTGTCCTGTTGAATTGGTCACTCCAGATGGAAAAGAGCATCAACATTTGGAAGTAAATGTCCTGTTTTCTAATACACATGCCAGAGGACCAGAGCACAACTGAGCATCAATTTTGTAACTGGGTCTGTTTTTTTGGAGAAGGGTGTGTGCAATAAAATTGGTTTTGAGGCCATCATTTGCAGGTCTGGGGAAAGCACTAGATCAGACAGGATTATAAATTTTGGCCCAATTTTTGAATCTGGGAAGAAGGGGAAAAAAGACACTTTAACTCTTGAAGAGAAAAATCTATAATTTTAGGATATCTATTTTATTCAAGAGCTGCAAAGTGGAACCAGGATAAAATCATATCAGCAGAAGAACTGGCCATTTTGGCAGCTTGTTCGTAATGGGTTTTTTGTGCTTATTTATATGTTAGATCTTAACAAGCCTATGCTAATTTTAATTAATTAATTTTAATTAATTTAGTTTAATTTTCATTGAAACCCAGTAGAAAGTTCAGTTTTCAGTGACACAATCTTGAAACATTTTGGGGCTACCCATAGGGTTTAAAAAAAACCTTTTCTGCAGCATAGCAATGCTGTGAAAATCGATTTGCATTAATTTGGTGATGGCAAAAAAGGGGCAGGGTCGCTTCCCATTTCTGTACCATTCATAGTTGATAGAAAAAATACAGAGACCCAATAGTTCAGATAACACCTAAAGGATTATGTTTCTTTGTATCAGCCGTATCAATCTTAAAGCAATCTACAGATTGTGCTTAATTGATAAGGACGATTTAAGTCAAAATATGTTTTAATATTTAAAAGACAACAAACAGGTAAGCAAACAAACAAACAAACAAACAAAATGCTTCATGAGCATCAGGAAATAAATACATGCCATCTCACAAGAGGACTATACCTGAGAAACTAAATCTTTTAAAGTTATATGGACCAGACTGGAACTGGAGAATTCTAACAATGTTTCCAACACTCTCAACACAGTGTCAAAAATGTGGTAGTTTGAAAGGAAATATTTAATTTACTTTAATATTATTCAATGTTTATGGCCATCCATTTCATCTAAGCAGCTCAGAGCAGCTCACGACAGGTTAAAATAATCTAATAAAAACAAGTTAAAAACCAATATACTATAACAACATATAAAAACCACCCATAATTATTTTAAAGCAGGAAATGTTTAGTTCACTCTACATCAACTCAACACAGCCACTGTAAAAGTTCCCCACCATTACCAGACCATCCAAGCATGGCAGAAGAGTCATGTTTTCAGGTCTTCCTAAAGGCTGAGAGTGTCAGGGCCAATCTAAGGTTTGGGGGAGGGAGGGATGTTCCACAGGGCATGACCATGGCAGAAAAGACCTGGCATCCTACCAAATGATATTCTCATAGATGGTATCTATAACACGCATCTCTCATTAAACTGCATTCAAGCAAATTTGCCATCATAACAGCATATGATGTCTCTGTGTGTATGATTTGCATTATGGTTTTATGGAAACACATATATATCCTTTTATTTTTGTGATATACTGCTTCAAAGAAGTCAGAACCAACCAGCCACACTTGGGTTTCTGTCCCTAGGTGCCAGTCTGTGCAAGCATTTATCAAGTGCGTATGTCCATTAGTTGGAATACAGAATACAGTGCTTAATTGAATCTATAGCTAGTGAATGCCTGGAGGCCATGGGAGTCTGGGTGGAGAGGAATAGGTCCTTAAAGTAGGTCCTTAAAGTACCTACTTATATTGTAGTCATCTTGCCTGTGGTCTACTGCAATGAATTCTACATGGGTTTGTTTTTGTAGGCTACATGGAACTACAGCTGATCTAAAATGCAGAGGCATGGGTTATTGTGGGTATGTCTTGTTATGCCCACAACATATCTTTTCCTGGAGCTGCATAGATTTTATTGAGAATGAAATTCAAGCTATGGCTATCCTCTATAAAGCCCTTCATGGCATAGGCTCAAGTTACTTGCTGCCAATCCTATATGATTTGGCAAAGTTGGCATTCTCAAGTTCTATTGATTAAGCAATGCCACCTGAAAAACCAAGGGACTGGTGCTTCTCTTCCGTAGTGCATGTTCTCTGGAATGATGTACCCCAAGAGATTCATAGAGCCTCACCCTACTTTACTTGGATGAGCCTTAAAATCTGGCTCTTTTTCTAGGCCTTGAGCTATATACAGTGGCAGGCTCCTTGTGGGTTATGTGATTTATGAGATGGAGATTGGTTTTCTCTGTTTCTATACAGGGAACATGGACCAGAGTTGTAATAAAGTCAGGTGATTTATAAATGTAACCAAAAAAAAAACCCCTCTCCCACCATAATAACACAAATATCAAGAGAGAAATGTCAGTAAAGGGGCAGATAATCTCTGGAACAATAAGTTGGCAGGTAGAATGGGGATAGCAATCTACTTTCTAGTAAAGGAAGCTTTGACCAGAAGATTAAATTGAGAATCAAGTTATTATTTAAAAAATAAGTACATTCCTAAATACATTATTTCCACAATGCCTTTAAATTTTAAAACACTTAGTAAACATTTAAAACAAACAAACCAAAGCTATATTTTATGATTGGCTTTTGTTTTTACTCTGTTCTCTAATTTTCAGTATATTTATATTTCTATATTTACTGAACGGCTGATTTGTACCTCACATAGCTTCTGATATACCATTTCCAAAGTGTATAAACACATAGTAGTACAACAGGATTCATCCAACTATAAAAGCAATCCAAGCCAACCAGGACAAAGAAATTCATCTATACATTAGTAGAAAAATAAAGACCCAAATAGAATGCATAGATATTGGTGATATGATCCAAATATTCTCTTGATTGGGTAAAAGACATAGAGTTTCTGGATAAGGACATTCCTTTTCTACAAAATATGTTTCTAGTCCTATTTTTCCTATTCCAACAACTTGGGTGAAACATGGAAAATGATACATATAACATCATCTTTCTTTTGTTCTTCTGTATTGACATTGATATAATACAGATTATGATAACACGTCTTCCAGTTTGCAAAATAAATTATTTCATTCTAAAATGTTACATTCTAAATAACATTAAGAGGGATTTCATCTATTAGTTGCAAAATATAAACATAGAGTTTGGTTTCTTTTTGTCATGTTAATTTTTTAACTGAAAATGGCAAGCTGCCATATATTTGCACAATAAAGAGTAACAACACTGAATTATACTAAATAAAATTTAATTAAACACTAAGTCTCATTCTCTCTTCATCTCAGCATAAATTACCATGTTTTTGCTTTTTCTTGCTTGAGTGTGTAAAGGTCCTGAAACAAAGCAACTGTTACACACTTCTAATTTTGGAATCTGAATAGGATTGTGAGTCTAAAATTTGAAACAGATAGACTCAGAAGCATTTGGCTTACTTATGGATAGCTGTCAAATCTTAGAAGCAAAAGATTTGACAGTGTATATGGCAAATAAAACAATTTGTGAAGTGGGAAATTTATTATATTATGTGCGTAACTACTTGATAGTTTAGTGAACTTTCACAAAACAAAAAAGTCTTTATTACATTTTACACAATCCATTTAAATTTTCTCAATTTATTGTATTAGTTTCCATTCATGACCGGGAAAAATACGTCATGTTTCTGTCTAAGAGAAAAATAATATTTTGCTGTTCACTACTAACATCAACAATAGTTCTTTTTGGGAACTGTTTAACTATGTATTCTACAAATGTCATGTTTCAACAGCAATCATAACATATACACTTTAGAGCCCTTTTCCTTAATTGTGCAAAGATAAAAAGGAAGTTACATATTGCATATTTGAATTTTTTTTCTTTACAGTTAATTAATTACTTTTAACAAGACACATTGAATAACCATGCATTCACTTCCCAAGTCTTTATTTATCATGCGGCCTTTTTTTTTTACATTTTTTTTTACATTGTTCATCATACCCTCTGTGGCTTCATCATAATTCAAGACTAAATGCACTTTTCTTTTATCTTTAAAAGATGGAACATTTTGAGGAACAAAAAATGCTTCTTTGTGCTTCTGAACATGCAAAGCATCCCTAAAAAAGGAGAACAGGCAGAAGCTATGAGGATGACATACCAACAGCCTTTCTTCAGCTCCCTGAAGTAAAAGAGCGGGAAAACCACACCACTCAGATTCAGTGGCACATCTTTCTTTGAGACAAGAAGGGGAAATATTTTTCATGCTACTTTTAGACCACAGAACCCTGATTATAGCCACTCAGAGCCGCCTTATCGGTGAGATGTGTGGCATATAAAGTTAATAAATAAATAAATAAAAATGACCAACTTCTGGGCCCACATTTTCTTCAGCTGTTGAGTCAACAACTTTGGCCTATGCTTCATTACTTTTTAACATTATTTAACCTAATTAAACCTATTTTTAACTTAATTATTATTACAACCCTCCTTGTTTAGTGGCTACTTTGTTTAGTGACAGTTTGTAAATAAGACAGCAGTAATAAATTAATAAACATCATTTTTTGACCAATATGGGAGTTTAAGCCCAAATGTTCGCAATGGACCACAACATATACTAGTGTGAGAGTAATGCTGGCATTGTTGCACAGCAAAACTTTACCTAAATGAGGTTGCAGCACCCAGCAATCTTTTGCAATCTATTTCTCTGTCAGGTAGTTTGCTTTGTGACCATTTAGCTTCTGATATAGTACATGAATTGCATTTTAATTTTATTATTTATTCATTTAAATTATAAGTTTAATTCTAAGCTGCCCTTCATACAAGTTGTTACAGTATGAAAAATGAGACATCAATGCTGTCTTTTTTCTTAATCTAGGCAGCGACACAGACACACACAGACACACACGCACGCACACACACACACATAATGTAAGTAGAAAATATGTTTGTATATAAGTGTGCACACTCTGTTGCAGACACAAGCATACTCACAGAATTATCTAGAAATATCTAAACATTGGTTATATCAAAATGTTAACTGTTAAAGAATATAGGCTTTGTTTTAGATTAATTACAAATAAGGTAAACAGTTTTTACACAGCATATAATTAAAATAATCTATGCTATCTGAACCTCATCTAGATATGCAACTGCTTCATTTTACCATTAAAATAAGAACAAAACTCAAGACATCAGTCAATACAAGTGCAGCATACATTTTGATATTCTCTCTCCATATATGCCTATGCATAGATTGAGCTTCTTATAAAAATAATTATAATAAAATATAGAAGATAAACTTAATCCTTTGAATGCCATAAAAATAATTTTAAGCAGACATCAATTCAGCAAATCTTCAATAGACTTATATTAGCCATCCCATACATCTGTTGCAGATGATATAAAGCTATTTATTTCCCTGCCTAAAATCCAGATTTGCTCTTCCATACTAGTGCACTTTGCATAGAGACGTTCTTCGCTTTTAAGAAAACCATTTGGTTTCAACCACATAAGAAACAGTTACTGAGGAAGCCTTCCTAATTCCCATGTAAACAAACTTCTTAGCATTCCCTTGCTTGTATAAACCAAGGGATTGAAAAGTCTTTGGTGGATTGTCAGAAGAAAAAAGCAATGCAGAACTTCATCTAAAATAAGGTGCTCCCAAAGGGAAGGGGCAATGTGTAGCATCCTCAAGGTCACACTGTCATTGTTTTTGTTTTGTTTTGGGGGGGGGGTGTCTTCTTTCAGTTGGGAGTCGCCCCAGCTTCTTTCTGACGTAGTCTTTCTTTCTGTTATTTAAGAGAAAAGGAGTTTATCATCATTCTTTGCTTTCATCTGTTTTCAAACTGCAGAGAGAGTATATAGTTTAGGCCAAAAGAATGGAGCAATTTGAAACCTGAGTAGACATTAGCTTCCAGAGTAGACATTAGTAGACATTTTCTCCAGAAAATTAATTCCTGAAGTGCCACACTAAGATAGGAAGGATATGTTTTATATGTCAAAAAGCCTCTACATTTAGTCAACAATGTATGTCTGTAAAAATTACAAATGTAAAAAAACCCACCACATTTAAAGTTAAAAAAAAAAGAGTAGCGTCATGATTTGAAGCCAGCTACTTGTAAGGATTTTCCATTCCCTTTCCTTCAAAAAGGACTATTTTACACAGTCCATGTGGAAAACTGCATAATAATATAACTGTAGACCAGATCCAGACTTGATAGCCATACATTATCATATATTATTTTGGATAATTTCTATTAAATTAATTAATAGCAAACTCTCTTTTGATTTCATATACAGTACATGTTCAACATCAGACTGTCTCTCAAATAAATAGTCACATCTTTGTTACTAAATTGGACTCAATTCCCTCTAGCTTGCTGGTACCTGTATTTAGCATCTACATGCAGCAAAAGAATTTTCCATCTGTCTACATAAAAAAGGCAGTAACCAATACTGGACAATAGCCAACAATCCAGAACCTGTTCTTAAGTAAATTAAAATGACAAATTTAGTGGGCATCTTACAGGAATGTGTATTAACTATCTTTTCTATCTACAGTGTCATATTCATATTTCAGAAATGGAAAGAATCTTGAAAGGCAAAAACAATGCCTGGGATTATTTAATGCAGCAGAAAAGGATGCCAATGCTCAATTAACATTCAGATTATTTTTTTATAGAAACATGTTGATTTTGTAAGCTGGCTCCAAGATATAATGCTATTGCAGGAAAAAGCCTTTAGGGCACCTATCATAACATTGAAAATACATACTTGCTTTTCAATAGATTAACTACATAAGAATTAACTAAAACTTCCAGCTATATTTAAAAGAGAACCAGAAACCAGAATCACAATAAGAATGTAACATACCAGACTGGCAGTTGGATTGATTTTCCTAGTTTCCACTTTCTTTTCTGAAGTTAACTTGCTCACTGATTGCTGAGCCATTCGAAGTCTAAAACAAAATATAAGTAAATATCATTAGAGCTTTAAAAATGATATATGTTCACCAGATAAAAGTTGTTTTCCTAAACAGCTATACTTTATAAAGCAACACAAATACCAATTCTCTCATCTGACAAATTTGGAAAAATGATTATCTACAATTTTTAGAGCTGGTATAGGAACTGACCTAACCTACATTCAC
>JAOYMU010000001.1:105270552-105282224 GCA_025802295.1 Psammodynastes pulverulentus | reverse complement strand
TCTGTAAGCAGGGCAATAAAGATTAGGCTAGAAACAACACCAGAATGTTTCCTTCCTGCCTTCTTTACAGGATTAGCTCTGTAAAGTGGAAAAAAACCAAAAGGAGATTTCTTCCAACAACCGGTTCTCCGAACTGCTTAGAAAGTTAACATCCGGTTCTTGCGAATAGGTGCAAACCTGTTGAATCCCACCACTGGACCTGACCCAATTTCTGATACACTGCAGTGCCACTACTATAAACACTGGGCTGGGCAACGGTGGGCATTCATCAGGCCAAGACTCAGGAAGTCACTAGTGTTCCACCACTTCAGATAGAAAAGAATCACATCAAAGCTAGACTGCTTCTGTGTCTACATAATGTTGATATATGTTAAAATCCTCATTGGTATATGAATCAATAATATAGAGAAACTGGAATAATCAATTATGGCAGCAGTGAAGTCTGGAGAATTTGACAGTGAGACAATTTTAGACATAAAAAGAATAATAATAGTGTTACTGAAAATGAAATTTCTAATGACTTCATAATGTGTCCACTGCATGTTGTACAGTACAGTGAAAGAAAGAATGGGGAAAATTAAATTTCTTAATTGATAATGCAATTTGTAAGAAAGTAGGAGATACTCTCTTAATTAAAAGAAAAATCTTTTTACCCATCTTACTTCAGAAGGTAGAAATGCACTGCGCAACATTTAATTCTACAACTAAATGAAATGTTTTTTTTATTCATGATCAAATTTCTTAACTTCTAAAGTTTCTTTAAATGTCACACACAACCTAATCCTAGTCACATTAATTTAGAAGCACATAACACTAATTTCAATGTATGTTACGTGAAGAATCTGGCATTTTAATGTATTAGTTCATTAAATATATAGACCGTCACATATAATCAAATTTTGATTACAAACTTTTTAAAAAATCAATAACATCAACTAAAACATCCATGACCCAATTGAAAAAAAATCATAACATATATTAAAATGTTGGCTATTGAATATTGATGTCATATATAATATCAACAAATTATATTTATGTCCTGCGCAACAGGACAGCAAGAGATCAAGCATTACATTCTGGGTCAAGGACACAACTCTGCTGTTTTGAATCTTCTCGCTAGGCCATAATTCATCAATGTTTCTGAATTAGTGTAAGAGGAAAGTTCCACAGTCTTTCTACAAAGGAATAAAATAGGCCTAGAGATCATAACTGGCATTTGGAAGAAAATACCATCTGCCAAAAAAGTAACTCACCCATGCAATTGTTTTTCTATTTCTGATCCTCTGTTATTATGCGAAGGAAAAGCATTATTTCATATACATATTATAATTGAAATGTATACTGGCAAGTTAAACCTATAATTAGAACTTGCCTAGAGAAAATTATGCTTAAATTTTGGATGGAAGCGCAAATGTGAAATATAACTGTTATTTTTCCAAATTTGAGTATATGAACTTCCTTACTCTCCACAAATGTAGTTTTGATTTTCTGTGCTCTCCCAATGAACCAGAGTTTTATTTTGTTTTCCTGGCACTGATATTTCTGGAAAATAAAGAATGATTGTCTCTAACTCAAGCATAGCTAGGCTTACCAGAACAGACAAAGGAGGACATGGACAATTGGAAAGAAGGACAAATGACAGAAAAGAAGGCACTCTGTTAAATTTCTTGGCATGTGTGAGGGAAATTACAGTGAAAAATCACAAAAAATATTCTTAGGTCTATAGGTATATGAAATTACTTTTTCCAGCACCAGGCTGTTTTTTCAATTTCAATATTTTTAGAACAAATCTTTATTTTTAAAAATATATGCTAGCAATAGAGGTGATGATGCCAAGCTTTGCAAATTTCACCATAGAAAATCTGAGTCATATGATTTATAGATTATAGTGATCACAGATTTGAAGGGATTGGATTGAAGCCGATTGCTGGATTCTGGAAATAAATAATTTAAATCTAGACAGCAGATGAGAGACCAGTTTCAATGATTAGTATTATTAAAATAGTCTGAAGAAAACAATAACATAATAAGTTGTCAAAAAGCCAGACAATCAGAGGTGGTATTCAACAGGTTCTGACCAGTTCTGGAGATCAGGTAGTGGAAAGTTTGAGTAGTTCAGGGAACCGGCAAATATCACCTCTGACTGGGCCCGCCCCCATCTATTCTCTGCCTCCCAAGTCCCATCTGATCAGCTGGGTCTTCTTTTGTTGCCCTACACAGGAGGACGGAACTGGAAAGCAGATTAGTGGGATGGGGAGGGAATGGGATTTTGCAGTAACCTTCCCTCAGGAGTGGGGAGGGAATGGGGATTTTACAGTATCCTTCCCCTGCCATAGCCACCAAGCCACGCCCACCATGCCATGCCACTCCCACCAAGCCACACCCACAGAACCAGGAGTAAAAAAATTTAAATCCCACCACAGCAGACAATGTGTACGTTTAAGGATATGCCTGCTAGACAGAGGATATGAGGACAAAGAAAAGGGTTAGGGTTAGAGCTTGCTGGGTGTCTAGTAAGCCTGAACACAACACTGAACTCCCACTTGAACCAGCAAATTAATGGAAAGGCAGGATATAAATCCACAAATAAAGAAGCAAAACAAGAATTAATGGTACTTATTCCATTCTTTATTTCATTCTTTCTATACCACCCAAAGGTCTTTGGTAAGTTAATCCAATAAAGGTTAAGATCATAAGAGACACCAACAAATAAAGTAGAACTTAGGTCTGGTGGATATTTGTATCAGGAAATCCTTGTAAGCAAGCGGCATGGGAAGTTTGAAAGGTAACAGGCATAGAAGCGTGTTCCAGTCTCACCTGTCAAGCTCAAATTTCTGTTGTGAGACAGAAGGCAAAAATTTAGCAAATGCAAGATATACACATGTTCAGTGTAAAGAAGCATGCTGGTGCTTGTTCAAGTCAGTTTTATGGAGGGGTTGCTGTTTTGTTTAAACAGCAGATAAGGATGGTTTCTAAAGGAGACTGGATTCTTAAAAAAAACTTAAATCAGACACAAAGTTACTTCCTCAGCTAACTCTAAGAGGGCTCTGGAAAAAAAACAGTTTCTGTTAATGACTCTTCATGCTTCTGCCAGTCTTCTCTCTGGATAATAAAATATACAACTGTAAACAGTCATATCTCATGCTGTGGCCACACTGGAATGATAGCAAAGGAATGACAGCTAGGGACAGAAATAAGGATTAACAATCCAACTTGGAGTTGTAACGTATCTTTGGGAAGATTCAAATTACTTTAACAGAAAAACCCTGGAACAAGCCAAGACTAGAGCCAAGAGAAAGCAGCAAGAAATACTGGACAGCTAACAATGGAACAAAAATACAAAAATAGGAAGTTGAAATGTTTGTCATCTTGAGGTTGTTTGTTATTATTTACTTAACATAAAAAGATTAGTACACAATGTAAATAAAAAATGATATTGTCTGCCAATTTGAATCTCCCTTAAAACTCATGCCATCGGGCTGTGATGGCGAACTTATGGCACGTGTGCCAGAGGTGGCACGCAGAGCCCTCTCTGTGGGCATGCACGCCATCGCCAGCTGCTCTTCTGGTTTCTGGAGTGCTGGCCAGCTGGTCTTCGCAGGCACCGGGAGCGCTGGAAAACAGCCCCAAAAACCCAGGCCATTTTCCGGGCCGTTTTTGGCACCCAAAATGGCCTAAAACAACCCAAAAAATTGCCTGAAAATGCCCCCCAAATGCCCTGAAAATGCCCCCAAAACAATCTGAAAATGGCCCAACAAACCAGCCTGAAAACTACCTGAAAAATAGATAAAAAACAGGCATGCATGCATCAGCCAGGTAGTCTTCAGGTTTCTGGTGCTCCGGCACCTGCATGTGCACATGCATGCATGCACGTTCCAGTTTGGGCACCCAGTACTGAAAAGGTTGGCCATCACTGCCATAGGGCATGGTCCAATATAAAGTAGCCTGCATAACATATTGATTTTTGTATTGGCATGGGATTGTGGATACCCAGGTAACCTTGGTCCAGTTATTTTTCTTGAGCTCAACCTGTCTCACAACATTTCTGCTATGGGATAAGTGAGGGAGAGTCATTTGTATCCCTCCTTTCCCAGAGGAAATGAAAGATATAAAATCAATGACTAAATCAGTTTAGATCTTGGGGAGAACAATTTGCCGGAAGCTGAAGTGATTTCTCTATTTATAGACTGCAAAATTCAGTAACTGCATTAAAATGGCCATCCTACATTTCCATTCAACCAAATCAAAAGAAGTAGACACTACACATTTCAGAAAATGGTGACTGACTTTGGTTTGGTCTTCTCTATGCATCTCATATTTATTCCCTGTTAATTTTTAAAAAAATAATAAACTCTGAATTACCTGTTTGAAATGAAACCTATTAACCAAGATTCTGCTTAATCAAGATCAGCTCTGGGAGCCTTTTAAACATAAAAGTGGGCTTTATCTATAAAAAGTAAATATTACAGATACATTATCAGCTACACAAAATGTAAAAATGAATACCAGCATCGTGAGAAGCTTCTTTACTCAATCATTTGATGTTACGTCTTAAAGTACGTTGTCTGGATATACAGTACACTGTATTTCCACTGCATCAGATCTAAAATTAGCATGAAAATACTTCCTATCCAAAATGACTGTGGAATATAGCAAGAAGTATTATTTAAAACGTTACAATGCGTGTTCTGCTAGATATGCACTATGGTTTCCATGGCAATGACTAGAATTTAATAGTAAAATATGAAAATGTAGCTTGATTACCATTTTGCCACTCCCAGAAGATTTAATGCATTATTGCACCCAACTTCTTTTTTTTTTTAAATCTGCCAAGTGAAATAATTACAAAGTGGAATTTCTTTCCTTAATGTCTGTGAACAATAATCTTTTAAAGCTCCACAGACCCCTGTAAATCTGTCCAGAGCTCCATTACATGTAAGCAACCCTTCATGTAAGAAGCACTGTGCTGTCAATCCGAGAGGAGCTGGTATTTTTAGGCATCATTTTAAAACAAAATGTAAAACTAGAAATAGTTCTGGGTTGATAAGAATGAATTGTTGAACAAATACTAGGACCTACCACTAGCACTTACAGGAATCATCCCAACCAAGCCAAGTAACAGCCTAGACCCTTGAAACTGTCACTGATGCAATCCTTCATGAGTTATGTTCCAGTGAAGATTGCGAGGAGCCATTCTCTCTGTGTGTCTCCTGATGTCTGCTTAGAACTCAGCAGGTATGATCATCACTCAGGGCTGCTAAAGGCCTGCTTTTAAAAAATTCCATTTGAAACCCATGCCATCTCAAATAAAGAGTTAGACTTTAAAGTCTCATTTTAAAGTAAGAGAGCATGCAAAAATATTTTAAGGAAAAATCTTGTGATAACTGATTGAATAAACTCTTTTTAAGGGATGCATAGTGCTCTTTCCTCTCCCTACTCTGTTCTCTTAGAAGGGAGGTATATATCATCTTAACCAAGACATCTCTAATAATGTTTCAGAATGATTCTGAATGCCAATGATTCAGAAGGCAACTAATGGAATGAACCAATCCTAACAGCCTATCCAAGTTCTTGGGTATCTAATTATATGAAAGGAGCTTCCATTGATATCCATAATTGATTCTGCACCAATGATGAGACTTGGCCTCTCTAAATACAAGATATTTTATTTTCAGGTGGGAGTTGGGGAGCTGGGAAATAAAGAATCACCAAAAGTGACTCATTAATTTTTTTTGTAATCTGATTGCAGGTTTCACCAGCAGAGCACATGGGCTCATGTCTTGCAGCTCTTAATTGACTCTGGTCTTGAGAAAGGCAAGGCACCAAAACAAGACAATAGCAAATTATAGAACCATTCAGTACTGGTGGTCTCCTTCCCTTACTTCTTTTATTCAGTATTGATTTAGCAGAGGTGAGGCCCATTTACTTTACAAATAATCTGGAATGATGTGGCAGAGGAAATAGAACCAAAAATTGGTTGAAGCAAGTGGCAGATGGAACCAGAGGCAAAATACAGTAAATAGGGTTCAATCTCTTTTCTTCTCTTTAAATGTCTCCTTTTCCTGATATCTCCTTCTAGTATTTCTTCACATTAACAAGTTTAAAATCTCTGCTGACTGGAGAATTCTGAGAGTTGAAGCCTATACACATCTTAAAACTGGTGAGGTTGAAAAACACTTGCCTCTTTTCTTTCTTCCAGCTACATTTGAAGAGGTAGCGAACAGTTTACTATTCTTTGAATTGATCACTTATAGTGTGATTTTCAAATGAGGATGAAATGAGGCTGAGATCCAAGGGCTATAGTTTAGCTAATTTAGGGTTATATTCTCTCTCTCTCACACACCCTTTATGTCTCTCCTCCTCCCCACCCATCTTGCAGACTTAACTTTTAGAAATATAAAGCTAGATAAATCTCAAAAAATCTTGGGTAAAACTCCGAGTTATGTAATTATTGCTTTGATTCTATAGATATTTAGGGTTTTTTTTTAAAGTACGCTTGTAGAGGGACATGCTACCCTTGACATTAAGCTTTTTAATATCAACCCTATGTTATTACACTGTGAAGCTTCAGAAAATAAATCAAAGTAAAAATAAATAAAACAAACAAAGTAAGAACTTTTCACACAGTTAAATATTTAGTAACTCATCTAACACACTGGACAGTATTTTGGCTTTAAAACTATTGTTTGGATTTAGCAAATGCGGCCAAGCATTTGAAAAGGGGGAAATGAAAAATGTAATCATTCTAAGCTGAAATACCAGCAAAGAGCTCTTTGCTTAAGTAATTCATATTAGGCCTTCCATTAACTGGAAAAAATCCTTACTCATGTACTAGCCTTATTAGAGGTGAAGTTTTCATCATTCTCTTGGGCTTATTCCATTTTCCCTTAGTTCACTATTACTTTTCCCATCTGTGTTTTTCCACTAATAGTAATATTAGAAACAGGCTTAGGAGGGGGTCTCCTTGAGCCATTCTGTGAATTGCCTTTTTCCAAGCCTAGTCTTCCTTTTGAACAGGGGCAAAGAAGGGCAATAAGGGTGATCAGGGAAGTAAATTTCAAGGAGAGAAGGTTTTGTAAATGTTTTGCCTTGAAAAGAGAAAACTAATAGGACCTTTCCAGTGCCTGAAGGGATGCACAAAATAGTTCAAGATTTATTGTATAATTGTATATTGTATTAATTGAATAATGGATGAATCTTCACGTTAACAAATTTTAAACTCACCCCATAAAGCAAACAAATCCGTATTTTAATATTTATCCAGTTAAACTATTTACATATGCAGTCTCATCATTTTTAAAAAAATATTCCCACAGGTTTTATTACTTCCTTTCAGCATTTTTCATGGGCATTAAGATTTATCGCACTTCTATACTAGATATCTTTTCTCTTTATGTCTACTTTCCTTCCATTCTGTTGGTCTATCTTCTAATGTTTTTTTTCATATAGGAACTCATTCCTTTTCTTCCTGCAAGTATTTTACTTTTCTAGTTGTTATTAGTACTTATTGTCCTTTCCCATCCAAGATCTACTCTTGATAGTGCTAAGAAAAGGCCAGTCCTACATTTAGGACTTCTCCTTACCATTTCAGTTTTTTATTATAAACATGAAACATACTGTTCTATAGACCTTTAAATTACCTATTGTTCTTTCATTTAATTTGTTAATTCATGCTTCCTGACCAATTTTTCTCTCTTCAATTTTAAGCCATCTGATAGGACCAGAGTTAAAGAACTCTCAATACCTATCCTGGCTTTAGTCAATTGATGACTTCCATATAATTTTTTTTTGTTAGATAGGGAAAGGATATTGCTAGGGTAGTCCTAATGATAAGGACTGTACCAGTCAGTTTGAGCACACTTTGGGTCAATGTGAGACAAGAACAACCAACATCCAGTTTTGGTGAAAACAGTTCTTTAATTTATAGACTAATTTATAAAGCAGATTGTTGCCTACATTCTAATAAGTAAAAATATAGTTGCACTGACAGAAACTCAGACGGAATATTTTAAAAAAAATTAACTGAAGTATTATCCTTTAAAAAAGCTTGGCTATATCTCTTCAAAGGGATGAAATTGCCAGTAGTTCGATTTGTGGTTCTGTAGTATCTAGAAATTGGTGGTAAAAGTTCATTTGAATTTTAGCTTTTATTTTACTTAATTCTAACTTATTTAAAAGGCTACACTTTTATTATTTTGAAGCTTGACTTCAACAAAGGGCTGTTATAAATTCTGTGCATACATATCTGATGGGAAAATACATTAGGTGAAATAACTGTTTCTCTTGAAAGAAAAAGAAATCTTTTAAAGTTTTTATTTAGGTCATTCGTGGATATTTGTTTTTTTCTGATGAGAGAAACTATCTTTGTATTAACAAATCAATACATTAAAATATATTTAAATATTTCCAATTACAACTAAGAATAGTTTCCAAGTTTTCACTATTTCAGAATGTCTAAAATTTTGAAGCTATAACATATAATAAATTAATGTGATAGCAAAGTTCTTAAATATTACCAAAAGTAATTTAAGGATATGGTTAACCAAACTGATAATTCCAGCATGTGTAACATCTGCAATATAAACAGTTAAACTTAATATGGTCCATTTAAAGTATATAGGAAATTTTGCGCTTGTCTGGATAACTGGATGCAGTCTACTCTAAAGACAATTTTTGCAAATGACATCTGTTTCAGTTTTAGGTTTTTACTAGTATTTTGACAACAGCCACAGCTTTTTAATGGTTGCCAGAAACTACATAGATTCATCAGATATTTTGTGCACATCCTAAAACAATATCCTTTTCAATTAAAACATTTCACATGGTATTGTGTCTAACAATGTACAAAAATAGTTGTTTGAAGGAAAAATGCTTTTTGTTTACTGTAAATTCCACTTCTTGATCTCTTAACCAAAACTCAGTTTTTACCACCAGGTGGAAAATAAAGTTGAATTTTGAGTTCACGGAGAAGAGATACAGTATGCCCTTTTGGGCTATGTAAGACTGAGCAGAATTGGTACTAAATGTATCACTACAGCAATTCAAATTATGACATGATAAATTCAAGAATTCAAATTTAGAATAAAATAAGAACAGAATTTCATTTAAAAATTCATGCATATAACCATCCCTGTAGGAATAATTCTGGAGTCTGTATTCTTGCTTGTATTCTTTATTACTCTATGTAAACCTCATAATTGGACCCAGGTACACTTAATTTTGGTATAGTAATTCTAATATTAACTCTGACTGAGCTGTAAAACAAGATATTTTATTTTATTATTTTATTTTGCTGTCTATCTTGCCTCAGGGCGACTCTGGCAGCTTACAGAATTAAAGCTATAAAACCATAACACATACAGTAAACATTTCTAAAAGCAATAAAAATGACATTACAGTCAGGAAAAATTGTAAATAAAACATGCTATTAAAAATTGAATTTTGTACAGAATTGAGTGGAATAGCAGTGTATATGTAGAATTATATCTCATTTCCTAAGAAACAGTTGGCAAAGCCGGCCACTGTTTCTGCTCCTTGAGATACTGTAGGAAGGTCTCTAATTGTTGTTTCCTTGCCAATGGAAGAATTTCTTATATTCAAAATGATCAACACTAATGTTCATGAAAACTCTCTGTCTTATAATGTCTTTCTATAGGTTAAAGATACAATAAGAATTGGGAAAATAAAAATGCTAATGCTTATTCTGTGCTAGTTTCAAGCAGAGATAATAGCACAACCTACTTCATTTTCTTGTGGAACATTCTGTTATTTCTGCAGAAAGAGTTTTTATATATCCTATTGTTCAGCTCCCAGTTTTAATTAGCATTTGTCCAGTTATTTGAAATAACAAACTGAAAGCTCTTCTTCCACTTTCTTCTTCCACATTCTATTTTAGATAATTCTGATTAAATTAAACTGATCTTCAGACATTAACTCCGCCTCGAGGAGATATTTTTTTAAATTTAATTTTTAGGATGAACCCTAGACAAAATTAATTCCCAGCAATATTTTTTCATCATGAATCTGCCACAAATCCACTTTAGCAAAATTTCCATATTTGCTTCCATCTGGCAACATTCTTCTCTTTTGTTGGATTTGTTGGATAAGATAAATTTGTATCAACTGTTTAAAAATAGTACAGTAAGGTTCAACTATAAAATTCAATCTTACTGTGAGGTAAATAAAGTAGTTCTCTATTTGTGACAATTGAACCCAACATTTGTGTTGTTAAGTGAGACATATATTAAGTGAGTTTTGCTCCATTTTATGACTTTTCTTGTCATAGTTGTTAAGTGAATCACTGCAGTCGATAAGTTAGAAACCTGGTTGTTAAGTGAATTTGGCTTTCCCATTGACTTTTCTTGTCAGAACCTTGGAACATAACCTTGGAATACAGCAATGCTCATAAGTATGATCTAGTTGCCAAGCATCTGAATTTTGATCACATGATCATGGATGCTGCAATGGTTGTAACTGTGAAAAACATCATAAGTCACTTTTTTCAGTGCCTTTGTAATTTTGAATGGTCACTAAATGAACTGTTGTAAATCGAGGATTACCTGTAAGGTACTGTAAGTAAGTAAGGTAGAACTATAAAACTATACATAAAGACACATGGAAAAACGAATGACTAGTATCCTAAAGGAGAATAAAGTTTATTTTCAATAGATTGTGAAATAAACAAGTGAGATAGAAAAAAAAGACTGAAACACTCCTGTATTTGTTTTAAGTAATATGCAATGTTTTTTTTAAAACTGCAATAAAACTAGCGTTTTATTGACTTCCTGTTAAAATAATCCCTGCTTGTGCATGTCAAATGTATTGCAGGAGAATGATACTTTTTGAAAATGGTAGATCAAACGCAGATCCTATTTCAGCATGAACAAACATAGAGAGGGTAGGCCAAGAGGGCTTAACAGAACCAAGAGATGAGGGGAGATAGAGCATTCATGGATGCCAAGGTTAAATAAACAACAACTGATATTTCCTTACCACTGGTGACCTTTGAAATTTTCTTAAGAACAAATATGCGCTTATTCAGAGTTAGCTAGCTAGAAGACTAAATTATTTAATGACAAGTTTTATTGACAACTGTGGATAGAGATCCTTGAACTTTTCAAAAAAAATTCTGTTTAGAGGGGATAGAAGTGACCAATAACTTATATGCATTAAGATGCTTTAAATTCATACTATAATTTATGATGGTTCCCAATTTCATTTTGCCAATCTTCTTTTTTTTTTTTTAAATATGCAAATGACTTTTATTAATTTCTTTTAAGTCACAGCAGAAGGCCTAGATTTGAAATTCTTGTTTCCCTTGTTGGAAAATGGCCTGATACAATGTGTTTGATCTATAAGCAATGAGAATCCATAAATAGTAGAAGCTTCTTTTGAGAATATATCTTGACAGCAGTTCTACCCGCTGCAGCCAAGAGACTAGTCTGTTTAAAAGGAACTTAATCATTTTCAAATGGAATGTTTGCTTTGAATTGCAAGCACAGCCTTTACTGATATGTAAATTATGTCAACTCTATCCCAAATTGCTTATTTCATTCAACTTTTCCATTAGTATTCATGGTCCATCAAAACTTAACCACAATACAAGAGCACACAATAGATATAAACTCAAGGTAAACCGCACCAAACTTGATTGCAGGAAATATGACTTCAGC
>JAOYMU010000001.1:105160754-105171701 GCA_025802295.1 Psammodynastes pulverulentus | reverse complement strand
CGCCCCGAGTCCTTTGTGGAGATGGGGCGGGATATAAATATGAATAAATGAAATGAAATGAAATGAAATGAAATGAAGAGTCCCATACACCAAAATAACAATAACAACAATTCTACCAACCACAGGGCTTCACAAATGACCTACCTCAAAGCCTGGAAGAACTGCCAAGTTTTTAAAGACTTCCTGAATATTATCCGTGTGGAAGCTACATAGATCTCTTTTTTTCCAAAAAGCTATTTATAGCTGGGCAAACAAGATCCACAGAAAAAATGTACTAAGATCCCCCACAACCTAACCACTGCTTAGATAAAATAGAAGACAATGTTTGATGTCTTGTTAAATCCCATCAAGCTTGATTTCTGGAGACCGCATAGACATGACCATTTGATTTCTCTGACAACAGTTCAGAAGAGGTATCTAGAAGCATTTAAAAAAAAACTTTATATCCTACTACAAACTACAGGTTTCCTACAGGCTTTTCAGTGTAATTTAAAATGTTGGTGTTAAAGAGACATGGTGGCACAGTGGTTAGAATAGAACCGTGCTAGTGCAGTGGTTAGAATGCAGTACTGCAGGGCTAACTCACTGTTCACTCTAGGAGTTCGATTCTGGACCGGCTCAAGGTTGACTCAGCCTTTCATTCTTCCAAGGCTTGTAAAATGAGGACCCAGATTGTTGGGGGCAAGATGCTGACTCTGTAAACCACTTAGAGAGGGTTGTAAAAGCACTGTGAAGTGATATATAAGTCTAAACCAAAATACAAAAGGGTTTCTTTCTGCAGCAGTACCAACTCCTTGGTCTCCCACTGGAAAGTAGACTAGCCCTGACTTTAGTTGCCATCCAGAAGCATGTGAAGATAGCACGCTTCCAGAGGGCATTTGGGATGGGATGTCTATCTTTTTTAAGTAATATTATTAGAGCAGCATAACATTCTTTCAATTTATTTATGTTTTCAGCTAAGATTAGGGCTTCCAGGTGTTTGGATCTGGGTTACAAAAATCTTCATGATCACTCGATGATTGCAAAGGTTGGAAAAGTTGCTGTTTTTTTTTAACTCAGAGATTACCCCTATTCCTTAATTTAAGAAGATGCTTCATTTTGTTGTGATATAGAATTTAATCAGGCTCTTTTTGATTCCTGGAAATGGTTGCATTTTATCCTTTTATATAATTTGATAGTAAATTGCCTCAACCAGCCATTGATTAGAGGGGATTTTAAAAAAAAATTGGGGGGGAAATCAAGGTTCTACTCTTTTCTTTGTTAGATATGACTTGCCTAATTCTAAATCATAATTTTAGTTAGTAAATCATGATTGCTTAAAGAAAAAAAGAAGCCTCTTAGCATAGTACAGATCAAAACTGATCCTATGTATGAAAAATGAAAAACTAATACAACCACAGTTTTTAATAAATTTGCTCAGCTTATTCATAGGTTGAGCAAATTTTACTCATAAACTGACTCAGTCTCAAAATATAAAATTGCTGCTTCTCCGTGGTTGATGGCATATATGCCAATATCAGTTTAATGCAGGAAAATCTATTTTTTATAATTAACAACTAAGAAATATAGTTATGTATTTTTAAATTTTAAATATAGTTTATTTATGCCTCACCAATATTAGCTAAACATGGTTGATCTTGACGGCTAAGCAGAGTTGGCTATACTTAGTTTGTGGATTGGAATTTGTTGAAATTTAAGAGCTTTGGCTGGATAGAAAAAATAGAAGAAAAAATTGAAAATGATCCATTAAAAATTCTGTATGTGTGAAACAGATCTGCACAGTACCTATAGCTCTAACTTCTACAGATCCTGTCTTTATTGAATCCTGAAATTCAGATCAGTTTTCTTTGGATACATGAGCAACAATATAAATTAAATTAATAAGAATCAATAAAAATAGATAAAAATAACTCTTTTTAATCTCTAAAACTCCTTCTTCTCCAAAATACACCCTTTATTAATGTATTGCTTCATAGCTATTTTACTTAAGCATAATATTTAAAATACTTCCAACAAACAAAAAGCTCACATTTACCTGTTTCAGTGTTTCTGCTGGCCCAGAAACAAGAAAAAGATTAAGTGCAAACCGAAAGCCAAAGAAAAAGTAATTATGGACAAAAGAAAATATCTAGAGGGTATAGAGGTTCAGCCACATTAGTGATTTTATTTTCAGCCAAGTAATTAGCCATATAAAGCCTATTTATACTCTACCATGGTCTTCCAGCCAACTGGTTCATCTTGCAGCCCCAGAGTGTTGAAAGTTTAAGATTTGCAATTTCAACTATTTCAGTGGCACTATAGGTTATGGAAGGCTCTGTGACAATTCGCGAAAGGCTCAACTGGGGTTTGGTGCCTTTTGATGGGCCATTCTGAGTCACTTTGTTTTCTATTGCCTATAGCTTCATTCTATTTTAGATCAGTAGATCTACTGGATCTGTAGGGGTTTTTTATTTGCAATCAACTGCTCTATTTAAGATGCTAGAATTATACTAGTCATGCTTCTATATACACACATTTTCAAAAACTATTTTAGCATCAAAAGAGAATATAGCTTATACAATTCAGTGCCATATAAAGCCAATAAATAAATCAATACATGCCAGTCTTATTTATGTACAAGTTTTAAACCAGTTAAACATATCCCACCATGAATTCAAGTGGTACCTTGGTACTCTTTGTTAATTATTTCTGGGAATATCAAAAATGATGAGTACCAAACAAATTTTGCCACAAGGAATAATATAGTGAGTCACAAGACAACTGACACCAACAAGTTCTAGCTTGTTTCATGAGTTTCATGAGTTGAGTACCAAGATACTACTATAAAATGAAAGAAGAAACCCATATTGCAAAAACAGGAAAGACTGTAAAGCATCAAATGGACCACATTATATAACTAGTGGATTATTAATACTTTTTCAATCATAAATCATATTGCTCATTGTTTGGGAATGTGAAGTCCCAATTTCATGTGGAATAAAATATTCACCTTTTAGAGCAGAATTTAATGTTCAATTACTAAGTTATATGCTATTCTTCAAGTCACACAAAACCCAATTCTTATAACAAAAATATTAAATCATAACAAAAACACCTTAACAATAAGCCACTTCAGAAATCAAATATGTGGCACATATTTTTAAATTCTTCAAACCTTTCTATATGACATGGACAAGAGGGAGTCCTGCTAAAGCTAAACATATACATTTATTTTCATATTATATTTTACTTAGTATAAATTTCAAATGTAATAAAAATGGGAGCAAGTCATTGACAATAGATACATTGGACATGCAACAAACACCCTGAATTATTCCAAAGAGATGCATATTCCCTATAAACTGCTGAAAAATTTCCTCCTGTGTCAATTTCTAATCTATTTTTTTTCAATGGAAGATACATTGTATAAATAGCATATCAGAATGCTACAAGCAAAACTATTTAAAGACTCACAGTTTAATGTAACACATTAAAACTAGGATGGAAATACTTAATACTTCCTAAGAATTGAATTCTTAGAAAAATTGTTGTGCTAATGGTATAGAATTGTTTTCCTTTTGTTACTCTGTATGATTGTCTTATAATTTAATTTATTTAATCTTTTAACACACAAATGATTGTTCAAAACTAAGAACAAATACTCAATATAAATAATAATGAATCTATAACCAATTCATATATTCAGTATCTTCACAAGGGAAGAAGGAATGCTCAGAAGTATATACAAAAACAAAACTATAATTCAATGTATGAGGGCTCCTTGGTGTTCTCTGAGCTTGCTTTTTTTCTTGCTGACATTTCATTACCCTAAGTAAATAACATCATCAGTACTAGTAAGGAGTGCTGTTTGCTGTCAGTTTATATTTTGGTGTCTTGCTTGTCTGTGTGGGTGGGGGTGGTCTTAGAGATTCTTTGGTTGGGCTATTTTCTAATGGCTCTTTTGCAGTTCCTTGACTGGGATATTGTTTACTTGATTGTTGGTTATCTGATGATGTTACCTAGTTAGGGTAATGAAACATCTGAAAGAAAATAAGCAACCTCAGAATACCAAGGTCCCTTATTTCAACCCTAAACTACAAATATTTGCCTTTAATTCAATGTATGTTTACTTTTATATAGTATTTAAACTATAATATGATACCAAAGTTATATTTTTGTATACTAGACTTGATATAGGAACTGTGGATAATAAAATCAATATATATGTGCACGATGATGTGTTTGTCATTCTATGGTTTGGACACCTAGAACTTTTCTAGATAAAATCAGTAGCTTGGATGAGATGTGATCATTGGAATGTGGTTTGGTAAAGGAGATACAATGCAGAGAAAAATAGTTGCTGAACATCCTCAATGTTCAATATGAAGGCTGCCCAACCAAAGATCTTTACAATATGCAAGAATCTATATGAATCACTTTCAATCAATATGTATGCATACATAACTGCTTAGCTTTAGGAAAAAATAATGCGATACATTATCCATGCACATGCTGAGACATCTAGAAGCATCTATAAAAGCAGCCTTATGTTCCTGAAAAATGACATGGCTGCTTTAGTGATTCAGAATCACTACTTATTCAAATAGCTCTGTGTTTTGAAGTGCCTTGTTTCAAAAGATTTACAGAGCAGTACAGGTATGTTTCCACAACTGCTTGTTTAATTCTTATCAACTCATAACTCTTCAATTTCTTCCAATGAGAAAGTTTGGTACATAATCTAAAAATGTATTGTGTTGAGAAAAGACAAGAGCAGACTATAGTTAATGGCTTAGTAATTAATGGTCCCTTGTTCAATGCTTGGTATTATCAAAGAATACAAGCAGAATCCTGTTGGATTGAATCAATGGCTCCAAGAGAACAATATCCTTTCTCATAAAAATTGTAAAAATGGAAAAGTCCAAAAGCAGAATGTAAAGGCACCACTTTGGGGCAAATTGATGTATAAGAATTTACATTATTGCATTATTCTGACAGAACAGGAATAGCAGCAATGCTCATTTCCCATACTGTTAAGTCTTCTGAGTATCTAAGGTCTACTGTCCTCAGACAAGTAGGGACAAAAACAATATGCTCTTCCTTGGCCAATATAGCAATTATTTATGCCCATTGTATATGTAAATTTCCCCAGAAATATTCTAAGACTAATTAGTTAGGAGAATAGTTTGCCACTCAGTGCAACATAATTGGCCATAAAAAGACTCTATGATTCCCATCAGAAGATTTTGAATATTCTATTTAAAGCAAGGCTCTAGTCCCTTCCTTTAGGGATACTCAAACATAAACATACTGCAACATGATAGCAGTGTTCCAATATTTTAGGAGCTGTCACAAAGATGAGGGGGGTCAACCTATTCTCCAAAGCACTTAAGGATGGGGCAAGAACAGATGGAAATTTATGAAGGAGACAGCCAACCTAGAACTAAGGAGAAATTTCCTGATGGTGAGAAGAATTAACCAGTGAAATGGTTGTCTCCAAAGGTTCAGTTCAAACAAGCTGATATGCAACTCAGTGTATGAATACTATCCAAAACTTTTGGCTATGAATACACATACCTCATTTTGCACTATAGAATTGTAACTGCTTACATACAAAGGTAGATTTATCGGCTCTAATTGTATACATTTGGAGGTTATGAAATAATATTATTTGAAAGCTATTTTTGCAATTCTCTATATGCTGTCTGTGAAGTAAATACTGCTGAAAAATGCAACATCCAGCCCTAAGAAAGCAAAGGCTATATAATTATAAAGAATTTTCCAGAAGGGAAAAAAGATAAATTAAGTAATATTTTTCATTGACATGAAAAGTAAATCATGCACACTTGGTTCCAAGTCATACATTTTCATAATTTGAGTACAGTAAAGTAGCCATATGGAACTATGAACTCATTCAAGAACATTCTATACAAATTCAATATTATTTGTTGGTAACAAGATGTGGACAAATCAAATAAAAAGTGAAGTGATTTCTCTGGAATTATGTTGATCTAAAATAAAAAATCCATCATAATGTTAGTGGCAGCATGTGCAAGTGTCAAGAATGAAAGCATCACATCATAAGAGTACACACACAATGTTGTTCAAATAACATAAGATTTCAATAAGAATATGGTGACAAATAAGGTTGAAGATTGAGGCTGGATTGTAACAAAATTAAAGAAGTGAAAGATGGCAATGAAGACAACTAGAAAAATTAAAACTTGTCTAGATTCTAGCAGTCCAGATATGGAGTCTAAGAATTTTAATTGTTTTCAAAAACACTTTAAGAGAAGCAACTCTAGACAGAGAAGCATGAAAGATATCACTGTTTAACTTTTGTCCACAATGATGTTTCTCCACTTAATTACCTCCCTCAGTGCTTTTATTCAGCTGTCTTTGCTTGCCATTTGGGGGAAAAGAAAAAAGAAAAGAAGCTTCAGATTAAGAAAAAGTTACGCTTGCTTTAAAGGTAAAGATAAAGGTTCCCCTCACACATATGTGCTAGTTGTTCGTGACTCTAGGGGGCAGTGCTCATCTCTGTTTCAAAGCTGAAGAGCCAGCGCTGTCCAAAGACATCTCCTTGGTCATGTGGCCTGCATGACTAAATGCCAAAGGTGCACGGAACACTGCCTTACTTTTCCTTTAATTCTCAATTTCAAAACTTATCAACAAAACTTTAACAACAACAACGATAATAAAGTATTTGTTTCTAATATTGATGTTAATGTGAAATCAACACTATCTAAATCTACCATATTTGAGCTGCAAAAAAATCCATAAAACTGCTAGATAGTAGCAAAGAAAGTTGGTTGGTTACCTACTTGTTCAAATAATCACCCTCACCATCATATCATACAAACATTTCTGATTCTTAAATTGATGTTCTTTCAAATGCTTAAGCTAGAATTTCCACTAAAACCTAGCCTATATGTAGTGTGGACATTATCGGTATTGTACCTCCAAATGTACATGGAGAATATTAAATTGCATTAAACTTTTCTACTTGCTTACAACAGAGTTAGACAAACTGGTTGGCTCCAATTATCTGGCCTGTAGCCATGCTAACTAAGGTTTGTATGAATTAAAATCTAAAAAATCTTACAGTACCAGTGTTGCAAACACAGTGAAGCTGATTAAGTCATCAGCAAGAACTATCTCAAAGCACTAAGCTTCAACTTACTATTTTGCACGAAGGCATATTTGATTTTTTTATTTGAACTACATTATTAATTTCAAAAGCCTGCCTTTGCAGTGTGGCCACTCCATTGGTAACAATTTTAAAGACAACTATAAGCAGGATCATCTCTTTCCAGTCAATAGCATACCAAAACCAGGAAGAGATAGGGCAGTTTTTCAAAATTGTTTGGAGAATCATCTGCAGCAATTTATATCCATTGCATTTAGGGGCTCACATTATACCGGACTGCAAACATGAAGAGTCCCCTATTTTAACTTTAAATTCAGTCTTGTATGAGTTAAAGCAGCTCCTAAACCTGCAAAGTTGTGGAGGGAAGGAGGGAGAAAAAAATATGCTTGCCAGATGCAAAAGGTTCCTTAAAATTTGTATGCTGCCCAGTGTTACTTCTTGTAAGAAGGGCAGCCATGTACATTTGATACATAAATGGATTTAATGTCTTCTGCAGGTGCTGGATAAAAGAAAAAGGTTGATGATGCAAAAGTGCAGGGAGAAAGATAGAAGTTTATTTTTCTCCAAAGAATATTATTATTTGAGTAAGGAATTTGTAGCAGTCCATGAATAGCCAGTCTTCTTATTTTGGCAAGAGCCGATCCTGCAGAGAACTTGACAAGTCGACTTACCCGGCAAGAGGCAAATCAACGCAAGCTATTTACCTTACAAGAAGTGACAGTCCTCCTAGGCTCAGCTCTTGGCGGCGATCCAGACGCAGAACGAGAGAGGATGCTAAGGGGCTACTTTTGCAGCTACCTCCTGCTATTGAATGTCCCCCTCCGCCGCTCTTGCTGCCACTTCCTCGCATCTGGAAGCCCCTCAGATCCTTCAGTCCCCTTCGCTTGGTAGGTTCATTCACCGGGCGCTGTGCGGCAGCTTCAAGAGATAGAACACTGGCAGAGCGCCTGGCCAATCCGAAGCCTCAATAATCTGCCGGGCTTGGTGCGGAAACCAATAGAACAACAGCATAAGACCCCGGTTATACCAACGGAGGAGGGCGGGTTAACACCGCAAATGGGAGATGGGCATCTGTTTCTGGTCATTCGGTCGAGGGCACATTAGGTGATCGTGGAAGGCTGCCCTTGTTTATTTCTTTCTGTAATTGCTCCTCTCCAGAGGGTTTTTCCTCTGGGCAGGACAGATCTCATTTTCAATTGAAGCCAAAGCAATTGATACATTTCATTTGTACTGTAAAGTGCAAACTTTGAAGTTCAAAACCAAAGAAGCAGATTTAAAAAAAAAGATTTATCTTTTTTTTTAGCGTTACGATCAATCAAAAGAGTTGCTTGACGTCTTTCAAAGAGCAGCTATTTAAAGTGTATAGCTTCTCTTTTATTTTATTACAGCATTTCAATTTCAATAGTATATAAAGCACGTGAAAGGTGTTTCATAAAATAAAAGAATACAGTACATGGAAAATGCAAGGCAGCTGCAGCTGTGTTTATTTAGGAATTCAACGGATTTCTTCCCAGGCAAATGTAATTGGAACATTAGATGATAAACACTTTCAAAGGTAATAAAAGCACCAGGTGAGATTTAACAACTGTAGAAAATCTTCTCAAAAGTTTCAGATTTTATATATACTTTTGGCACTTACATTGGCACACTATTATGCATTTTTAAAAAAATGTACGATGAAGTTGACATGCTCCATGCTTTACAATCTTATTTATTCTTGAAATATTTAAACATCCTACTGCTATTCCCCGCTCACAATAAGGCACATTGGTTAGCTTCAAATTCTCTGTTTACTTCAAGAAGAGGTTGATAATAAGAGCAGGAGGGTTATATATAAAATAAGCTAAGAGTCAAGAATGCTGTTGTTGTGGGAAAGTGTAAAAATAATGATAGGGAAAGGAAAGAAAATGGACTTATTTAACATCTTTGTGCCGGAATTCTTCCAGAAGTAGGTGTGAAACCGTTTTAATATGTTCTGGGAATGGGAAATACAACTGAGGATTAATAAAGCTATGGTACTATTCTACGGTATCTTGTTACTTACTTTAAACAAATTCAAGAGCCAGATGAAATAGATGTCAAAGAGTTGACTGCAATCTTTGAACAATTTTGAGATGCAAAAATCATAGAATGTAGAGTTGGAATGGACTTTGGAAATCATCTGCTTAAACATGCATCACACACATACTCACCCAAAGACACAAAGACACACACACACAAATCACATAACATAGAAAATAGTTAATGCAGCATCCCACAGATAGCATCCGGTTCCTGTTGACAGACAGTTTACCGCCTATATATTAGGTAATGTTTGTACATGCATATCTAAGTATCAAATGTGTATATGAAAAGTCAGGATGTATATCTGTAGAGTATATAAAGATCTTCTTTGATTGTAACCACCACCTCTCTAATACAAATATGGAACAATACCCTGACAGTCCTAAAAGCACTTTATTAAAGTATTGCGGTTTGGCTATTTTAAAGATCTTCAAGCAAGGTAACTTTCTGGAAGGCTATTATTATATGCTTTATTTTTTTTAAAGCACCAGGTTAATGAAGTGGTTAAGGCATCAGGTTGGAAACTGGGAATTCTAGGCATGCCTTAGACACAAAATTAGCTGGGTGACCAAAGGCCAGTCACTCCGTCTCAGCCCTAGAAAGGAGGCAATGGCAAACCATTAACAAAAATCTTGCCAAGAAAACTGCAAGCCCAGGAATCACCAGGAGTCAAAACCTGATTTGATGCTTAAAATAAATAAAAAGTTTTTAAAGTAACTTTGTGAAATGGTTATGTGAATCAGCAATGTAGGGCATGTGGCAAGCAAATCCTAATCTAAGAGATTTTCTCTTCATCTGCACTCAGCAACATAATCAGCTTTCCAGCCTTCTGCTTCACTTATCCTATGTTTAAGGTAGATTTATATGAATTACACAGCCACAGAATATGAATGAATAGTGCTATATAAAGAATTTTAATACTACTCTTTTTTTGGCTCATAAAATTATAGGACAACTAAAGATAATACCTTTATTTATACTTACATATAAGAAACACTGCTGCTTAACAGTAAGGTATATTTTTAGGAGTAACAGTGAGAACATCAGTGTTGCTAAAATAGTTTAAAATTTTATTCATTTATTTATATTTATTATTCATTTTTATCCCACCTTCATTATTTTCATAAATAACTCTAGATGGCAACCATACTTAATACTCCTTCCTCCTCCTTTTAGTTGTTTTATACTTTGCAGCAATAGCTCAAGTTTTGAGAAGAGATACTCCATTTGTTCTAATCTATAAACAATAATGAAGCCCCTTCGCTGCCTTATCAATTTCCATTCTTCAGAATGAGAGGCAAACTATTTCATGGCACTGAATGCTAGATGGTTCCTATGTATTTATAGCACTTAGGTTAATCATCATGGATAGACCACAAAGTGTAAGATTCTACATTCCCTCTGAGTATTCTGAGAATTGCCTAAAACTACTAGGGCTAGGCAGACCCTCTTTAAAACCAATGAACTTAAATTAAATAAGAAATTTTATGTTTACCTTCTTACTCTACAAAGCCTGAAGAAAGCTGTTTATGTATTCAAAGAAGAAATTCTTTTCTGAAAAATTCTTAAGACTGTCTTCTTAAATTAATTGCGATAGCACTTAGACTAATATACTGCTTCACAGTGCTTTACAGCCCTCTCCAGGTGGTTTATAGAGTCAGCATATCGCCCCAAACAATCTGGGTCCTCATTTTACCCACTTTGGAAGGATGGAAGGCTGAGTCAACCTTGAGCCTGGTGAGATTTGAACTGCCAAA
>JAOYMU010000001.1:105142420-105152454 GCA_025802295.1 Psammodynastes pulverulentus | reverse complement strand
ACAGGTTCTGCGACCTGGGCCCAATTCCTGCTACCGGTTCTTGAGAGTAGGTGCGAACCTGCTGAATTTCACCACTGAACCAGCTACAAAATAAAATTTCAAATGTCCTCCTCTTTATTTATTTATTAATTACATTTATATAGCTTCCCATCTTACTGAAGGCCACTGTGGGTGGTGCACATCAAAAAGATACATATAAAACATATTTTAAAATATTATAAAAATAGGGATACAAACCCTAGCACTTCAGCAATGAACTGAGCATATCTTCAGTTCCCTGGGAGCCCCAGGCTTCATATCTAACCAGATCATGAGGGCATTCTGGAATATCAAGAGGGATGGAGCCAATCTAATTTCAGGACAAGAATACTTCATAAGGTGGGCACCACGTCAGAGAAGGCACATCTTCTGGAAGTTGCTAAATGTAGGTCCCATGCTAATGGTACCCACAGCATGCCTTCTCTGGAATATCTAATCAAGACGGCTAATGTAATTGAGAGAGACAGTCCCTCACATAGCTGGTCCCATTTCCCAATACTTTATATTGGTCAAAACCAGCACCTTGAATTATACCCAGAAGCAAATTGGCAACAAATGCAGTTTATGCAGCAGAAGTAACATGTGCTTTTCTAGGAGCACACATAACTGCCCATGCTGCTGCATTCTGTACCAGCTGAAGCTTCTGTACACTATTCAAGGCCAACCCATGTACACTATTCAAGGCAAACCCACTATTCAAGGCAAACCCATGTATTGCAATTGTCCAATCTGTAGGTGACTAGACATGAGTAACTATGAGCAGGAGAACTCTCCTGGGTTATGCACTGGGTATGTCTGGGGCAGTGTAACCCCATCTTGTACAAAAGATGGCATAGTCCAGCAACAAAAGTGGCATGGTGCAGAGTTTTGCCAAGGTTCAGCTGAAGTCTATTATTCCCCATCTAGACTCTCATGCCTCCAGACACTGGTATAAGACATTCACAAAATTGCTTAATTTACCAAGAGTGGAGATATATAATTGGGTATCTGCTGCATATTTCCTATGTCCCTTGCAAACCTTGTAAAGGTTTATATTTAACTTGTGAATTTTTTTCTTTTGCCATACAAATTTAGATATACAGTATATTTTTGCCATTGCTTGAAAGGAATACCAGTTGTCAAAAAAAATTTTGTCTGAAATAAAAACATCATTCTAGATAAAATATTCATTTTTATCCCAGAAATTCTCCATAACAATAACAATTTTAATTTTTTCCTGTCTTAACATAACTAGTTTGAAATAACATGCAATTCATATTTGTCATGGTAATATCCAGGTATTTTATTTTTTTCTCAAGTTATTTATCTCCATCAGTATTATTTTATCTTCTATTTTCATATTTCTGTTATCATCTATGTCTTCTAATTATTAATCAAAAACCTGCAAGCATATTAAAATCCTTTGATTTTCCCATTAATATTTGTACTCCCTCTAAGAGGGAGTAGAAAACAATCACCAGGTCAACACCAAACATCCTTAATTTACACGTTTTTAAATTCCCACAATTCTCTCATCTTGACTTACACCTCTGTTCAGTTCCTCAAGAACTATAATGAAGAATGGTGATACTAGTTTCCTTGTTTTGTCTCTTTTTAAATCTCACAAGAAATTCTCCATGAGATCTGTGCTTTCTGTGAAATCTAAGTCAATCTTACCCATTTAACAACATCAAAGGTTGTATCTTCCAAAACACTAAATAAGAATGTCCAGTTCAGATTATCAAAGGCCTTCTCTGAGATCAATGCAGCTTGCTTTTCAGCTTGTTTGCCTACTTCAAATACTCCAGAATATCCAACACATTTCTAATGTTATCCTGTAATGATCTTTTAGGTGAAAACTCACATTGATTTTCATGACTAAAGTTTTATTAAGCCTTCTCAACCTTTCAGCCAAAATTATTATGAACAACTTATAATCATTTCTCAATAAAGATATTGGTCACTAATTTCTTGTTAAAGTCAGGTCCTGCTCTTTTTAGGTACTAATGCTACTGTATAGTGGTCTCTTTCCAGCTATCAAAAATCTTTCCATTCTGTAAAATAATAATCATTGTTTGTTGTAGAAGTTCATTCTTGAAACATTTATAATAAGAGGTTGACAGATAGGTAACTTTCCTATTTTAGTCTTTGCAGTAGCTTCACAAACTTCTCTTTTTGTTATAGGTCTGTAAAAGCTTAATTTGGTGGCTAATAATTGTTCTCTCTGGTGACTTTTTTAACACCTCACTTTAAAAAAAAAACCTCATCCAAAATCATTTGTATTTTCACTTGCTTTTTCCTATAAAATTTCCTGTAACATTGTTTGAAATACCTTCCATTGCAGTCCCAATGTTCATACATTTGTACCTTTATGAAGATTATTCTCAAAAAAACCTTTTAATTTCATTTGGCAATTCTCTACGATCTTTCCTTTTGTAAAAGCATCTCAGTCAATCTTCATCTGAAAGAGTCTTTTTTTCTTTAAAAAGTTAAACCCATTGTGTTGTTGCCTGAGAAAGTCTTTGGTAATATCTTCACTTATGATCATTAATAGCCAAAGACAATTTTTTTCTTTTCTTAATTCCAAAGAGATGGTGACTCAACAATTTGACTTCATTCTTTCCTGCCAGTTGGAAAAACTAGTATAAATAAAGTAGAATAAGCTCATTTGATTATGCTATCTGTCTGGTCTTTCTCCTAAGGTTGACAGATATATACCATCTGGTGAATATTTATAGATCAGTATGGGAAGAGCAAATGTATTGTTCCATATGTTCATTTTGATTTCCCAGAGCAGCCCCCATGATTAGTATTAAATTGGATTAAAGAACAGATTGTTCTTATAGTCTTGACTGGGAATTATGCAAGGTGCAGACAGATACAACTGAAAGGTGAGCAAGGTTATCCTTTAACTTTGTACTGGCCTTACAATAGAGTCAACTAGCAGTCTCTCAGTGCATTCATTAGAAAACAGTGTCAAGTTCCAAAGTCCATTCCTTTTGAATATCTGCATATTGTCATGCAAAAAAGAATCAGGGTTTGTATTTACTATTCCAACCACTGCTGACTTCCCCTGCAGATACTCATGGAGTTGAGATAAATTCTTGAACACTAAGAGCTGTATATTGTGGGATCCCACCAAAATGAAGAGAAACTGAAAAGCAGAACTACGGTTTAAAAAGAAACACAAGAAAAGGTCAAAATATTGCTCACCATTGGATTATATTGCTCACCATAATTGATTATATGCCATCAAGTTGATATTGACTCATAGCGAACATAAAGATTATCTCCATGACTATCTGTCTCTAACCTGGTTTTTCAGTCCTTCAACAATGCACCAATCATTGCTCTGAGTCCATCCACCCTAGTGTAAGCAGTAGTATTACTATGAAAGTCACAGTTGGACTTCAAGAAAGTATAGAAAAAATATTAATGCTTTTGAACTTTATGTTCGAGAAGACTTCAGTGAATATTGTGAATAGCCAAGAAAATAAACAAATGGATAATTGAACAAAAGAATCCAGAATTTTCAGTCAGGGACAAACGCCTTTTAAATAGGCAATGTAAAATCCATTGTTGTAAATTCTTAACAAGGGAAAACAAGCTAAGTTTGTCAAATTATTCATTGTCAAATTATTTTTTCTCCAGTAGTTTCAAAGTTAATGTACCAATAATTTAAGCTACCTAGAAATAGATTCCAGATAAAACAATTGTAATTACATGTTCGCTCTCATAATACCATCGTGTTCTTTGCCAATTATTGACTTCTTAATTTATGCTACTGATTTATTGCCAGAAAGGTAGACACTTATTCAGTGTTTTTCTTTGATTTTTGTTTCCACCTCAATCAGTGGTTAAAATAATGAGGTGTGTTTTTATTTCTGCTAAAAATGAATCAGTGCAAGGCTTTTCTGACTGAATTACAATCCACTGAAATTCCAGGTGGCTCAGCACAGATTGTTGTGGATTTTACCTGCTTTAGGTAAGAGTTTAAGCTTCAAAGCACTAATACTTAAGTGGTAAGAAGATTTTCTAATGGTGAACAGAGGCTTCTTCCCTTTTCTGGGAGTGGGAGCGCTTGGGGCATGTGAACATCCCTGAGAATAGGAGTCTAATCTGAGCAGTGATTGGCAGGTTTTATAACTGTAACAGAAAGGAAGCATCTAAAGGAAATAAATGACAGAGATAGAACAAATTTAGTGAATAACTAGGTACATCCTAGCAGTCAGAAAGTTAAAAGAGTATGCATACTTGTGAATAAAAGCAGAAGAAATCTGTGACTGAGATGGGTGGTGCCTAAATTAACTAATTAAACAGGTAAGCAATCAATCAATCTCATAGGCACAGAGCAGGTGGAATGATGGTCAAAGAAGGGACACAGAGTTTTTCTTTGTAACTCTCTAACTATACCCTTCTATACCTTGTACTCAATAGGATAGGAGACGCCGAAGAGTCAGTGCTAATGGCTAATTCAGCAAACCATGTCTTAGGGTTACTAAATTTTACCTTGGCTGTCCAAATAGCCAATAGGTAAAAGTAAAGGTTCCCCTTGCACATATGTGCTAGTTGTTCCTGACTCTAGGGTGCGGTGCTCATCTCTGTTTCAAAACCGAAGAACCAGTGCTGTCCAAAGACGTCTCCATGGTCATGTGGTCGACATGACTAAACACCAAAGGTGCATGGAATGCTGTTACCTTCCCATCAAGGTGGTCCCTATTTTTCTACTTGCATTTTTTACATGCTTTCAAACTGCTAGGTTGGCAGAAGCTGGGACAAATAACGGGAGCTCAACCCGCTACGCGGCACTAGGGATTCGAACCGTCGAACTGCCTACCTTTCGATCGACAAGCTCAGCATTTTAGCCAAAAATGACTTTTCAAAACTCTCCTCTGAACGTTAAGAATGGGGTGGTGGATCATTCTCTCCAAATTCTCCAGTGGAAGGAGAAATGATCCATTCATTTATCAAGGATTTGATAAGGATGCTGAGCTTGTCAGCTGGAAAACTGAGAGCCCAGGTTCGAGACCCCAGCGCTACGCAAAGGGGGTGAGCTCCTGTTCCTTGCTGCAGCTTCTGTCCACCTAGCCGTTTCAAAGCCTGTAAATGCAAGCAGATAAGTAGGTACCATTTTGGTGGGAAGGTAACAGCATTCTGTGCATCTTTGGTTATAGCCATGTTGGCCACATGACCAATGAAAATGGACAATGCTGGCTCCCTTGGTCAAGAAATGGAGATCAGCACCACATTTAATGGGACAGAGAAACCTTTATCTTTAGTGCATTGCCGGTATTAAAAATGTGGCATGGGGAAAAATATGTTCTTACGTGATCTTCCCTTCAGATGGAATGGAAATGTGCAAAGCCCTTGGAAAAAGCATTGGACAGAGAATGGATGCATAATTGCACAAAGGCACCTGGTCCATCGCAAGAATATCACATTTTATCACAAGTGAGTCACTGCATTTTCAAAACTTGCATTTAAAATCCCACAACGTAATGGAAACTTTGGGTGGTTTTAGCTTTAGTTTAGGGCAGGCTTACTAAAGTTATTATTGATCATGGCAAAATTAGCAGTGCGTTTTCCTGGAAAGAAAGAAATATTTCTCCAGAAAGTCTGTCTCCTTGGGAGACTGGGATTGCTGTATAATTACTCTCATTAATCAAGCCCTTTGTGAATCAGAGAAAGATGATCAAAAACAAATAGGTAACCATTATATGGAAGGATGGGAAGGCACATTGTTCATCATAGACTTGAATGTCCATAATATTCCATTAAGCGTTGTTTCATTTTCCTAACATGACAATATCCTTAGGTGAAATATGTTGGGGTTTTTTTTTTGCTGTTCTTTCTAGAAACAAGCCAATAAAGAAATTATCAGTATAAAGTTTTCAAAATGATCTCTTGGCAATGGAGGTGGATTAAGAGACTATCTGGCCAAAGCAGTGACTCATACAGAGTTACAAAAGGAAGCCTCCTTTAAGAACTGCTGCATCAGGTGTACAAGAGCCTTTCTCTTCAGGCTCGTAAGAAAAAAAGTTGTGTGTCCACACCAGCACAGCCACACTTTTAGGGAGGTTGACACACAATTATCAAGAATGGAGAGGCTGTCCTAGGCTATTCATTTAACCATTTGTGCCACTGTTGAAATCTGCACTTCACGGTGGCAATTTTTAAATACAGAATTACAGCTCCTGGCATGCAAATTTATCATCTTAAATGAGAGGAGTAAGTAGATCAGACATGCAAATTGCACATCAAAATCATGCAACGGGTTACCAACACAGTTAAACGAAGGCATTCAAAAGCTGAACAAATGGAAAGAACGTTAAAAACAAACAAACCCCTAATGCTCCTTTGCCTTGGGTACAAACAAACAAATGTTTGTTTGATGAAGCATTTTTAATGCTGCTTTTCGGCTGAAAAGTTTTCCAGAAGAGGTTACATGTGTTAAGAATAAACCATGCCTCGGACCATAAGATATAGCCTAAAGGAAAACATCTCTGATGATCTCTGAGCTAGCAGATGTTTCATTATCCAACTAGGTAGTATCATCAGTGCTAGAAGGGAGTGGGGTTTGCTCTTGGTTTTACGCATTCGTGGCTTGCCCCTGTCAATGTTGGTGAGAATGTTCTTGCTGGTTCCTTGATTAGGCTGTTGTTTACTATTAGCTTGTCCATCTTTATTGAAAGTTACTTGATTGAGGAATGGTTTATTTGATTGTTGGTCTCATTTAGTGTTAATCTTGGTGTCAAACTCTACTCATATGGGTGTTGATTGCTGGTGAGGTGGTGTTTTGGCTTTTGGACTGACTCTTTTGGCCTCTCAAAAAAGATTGGTAAAGGAAAAGGTTCCCCTTGCACATATGTGCTGGCCGTTCCCGACTCTAGGGGGTGGTGGTCATCTTTGTTTTAAAGCTGAAGAGCCACCAAAGACGTCTCCATGTTCATGTGGCCGGCATGACTAAGCACCAAAGGCACACGGAACGCTGTTACCTTCCCACCAAAGGTGGTCCCTATTTTTCTACTTGCATTTTTATGTGCTTTCAAACTGCTAGGTTAGCAGAAGCTGGGACAAGTAAGGTTACGCGGCACTAGGGATTCAAACTGCTGAACTGCCAACCTTCGATCGACAAACTCAGCATCTTAGCCACTGAGCCACCGCATCCCTTCTGTTAGCCCTTGTCTTTAAATGGACAGTTTGTGCCAGCTGTAACATCTTCAAGGGAGCTGCAGTAATCCAGTGGTGATAAAGATGAGTGTATCAACTGAAGGTATCATTTGAGTTTCTACTAGTTCACCAGTAAAAGCTGGCGACAGCATCTGCTGATTAATCTAGCAGGATGCGTGCTAGATTGCACACCTTCTCCTTCAGAAGATGTTAGCCAGTTCAAAATTAAAGATGGCGTTCTCTCTTGAAGCCAGAACATTTATGAACAAAACAATACCCACATCTTACTGGGATTCATGTTAAGCATGTTTCACCGCCTCTAGCTCCTTGCATATATGGGTAGTCCTTGACTTACAACCATTCATTTAGTGACTGTTCAAAGCTTCAGTGCCAGTTAAAAAGTGACTTATGGCCATTTTTCATACTTAGGACTATTGCAGTAATGTGATAAAAATTAAGACACTTGGAAATTGGCATGTAATTATGACAGTTGTAGTGTCCCAGTGTCATGTGATGACATTTTTCAATGTTTTCCAGACTGAACGTGGAGAAAGTCAGTTTGATATCAGTGGTGAAAGACACTGATCTAGAAACCAGGCTACTGTGAATTGTGATCTCATCTAGAAGCCAAATGGATGACTTCAGCACCCTGGTGGCAAAATGGTTAAATGCAGTACTGCAGGCAAACTCAAGTTCGATCCTGAGGGGGCTCAAGGTTGACTCGGTCTTCTGTCCTTCTGAGATCAGTAAAATGAGGACCCAGATTGTTGGGGGCAATTTGCTAACATTATAAACCTCCAGAGAGTGTTGTAAAGCCCTCTGGGGAGCTATATAGGTCTAGGTGCTATTACTGTTGCTATTCTGACAAGAAAAGTCAACGGAGAAGTCAGATTCACTTAACAGCTGTGTAACTTGCTTAACACCTGCAGTGAGTCGCTTAACAACTGTGGCAAGAAAGGTCATAAAATGGAGCAAAACTCACTTAACAGCTATCTTGCTTAGCAGCAGAAATTTTGGGCTCAGTTATGATTGTAAGTCCAGAATTACCTGTACATGCAATGGAGTTGCAAATCAATGACTAATAATATCATTAACAAATCTGAGTAGAATCAGAAAAAGAAAATAATGTAATGCACCAAACAATCCCGTTTTCTAATTTCATATTTTCAAGAAATGTATTACCAATTATTATCCTTCAAAAATCTTGGCAGAAGGGATATATTTCCATGTATCAATTCTTTGCGATTTTTAATATAATATTTCTTTCTTTAAAAAAAAGCACTTAACTTGAAATATGTTAGCTCTGGAAAGGACAACAAAAATCCTGTTGGAACAGATGGCTTTTTAAAAAATGATGTCCTAATGCACCATTCCTGTTTCTGTTCCGTCTAGTGACTTGAGCAGGAAAAAGAAATGTTGCAGGGGAATCTACCAGTTGACTTGTCAAATGAACATCAAGCTCGAGTTACGATGTCACATTCGCATCAGAACATTATCTTGGACCTTCTTCAGGAAATCTGATTAAGATATGTGTTGGCAGGTGTTCATCTGTCGAGAAAGCTTGACCAATCGAAATTAATTTCTATTAGATGTGCTTACTCCTTGAGGAATTATGCTATTTATGTCCTGTTCTTTTAAATATATAATTTTAAAAAGCAGGGGAGTCGCAAATATCTGCTTTTCCTTTGGGGAATTCGTTGGGTTAATTCTGGAATCTGTCATTTGTAACACCAATGAGGAGTTAGTTTCGTGAAATGCAGTTCTCCTTTAGCCGTGCAAGAAAAAGTGAAAATGTCTCTTCAAACTCTATTCCTAGTGACTTGATGGACACATCCATTTAGTTCTCTTGTTAATAACTTAGAAGTGATTTGTTATTACCTTCGTCTGCATTTCCCACACCCCTATTTCTCAGTATTTCCTATTGTTCTTTAACGCAAGCATCAACAAACCCTGCTAGATTTTTTGGAGACCAAACCAAGACAGCTAGATGTTATCAGAGGTGACCCACAAGGAGGTTGAGAAACTTTTAATTTGTACCTGCAAACTAGGGAGTGGCTAGATTTCTCACATCCCTTAGGACAGAGGGACGGTGATTGCAGTTTCAAACACTATCTTTGTTTATTGCTTCTATCTTTGTTTATTCTGGTTATAGGGAGTGTACCAAGAGCCATCATCGGGAGTTTTCAAGTCCTTGTAAGGAGACTGTATCTGCTATAAACTTCACTGAAATGAAAGGGAACTACAGGTAGCCCTTGATTTCAAACAGTTTGTTTAGTGACTGTTTTGTTACAATGGCATTGAAAAAAGTGACTTATGACTGTTTTTTACACTTGTGACACTATCAAAATTCAGATGCTTGGCAACCAACTCACATTTATGATGGTCGCAGTGTCCCGGAGACATGTGATCACCTTTTGTGACCTTTGGATGAGCAAAGTCAGTGGGGAAGCCAGATTCCCTTAACAACCATGTTGTTAACTTAACAACTGCAGCAATTCAGTTAACAATGATGAAAAGAAAGGTCATAAAATGGGGCAAAACTCACTTAACAATTATCTCACTTAACAACAGAAACTTTGGGCTCAATAGCTACGATAAGTCAAGGATACCTACTGTGAAGTTTTCCGGAACAGTTTCTTTCACAAAAACTCTCATCTCTTTGTTTCACGATATTAGAAGATTTATTGGAAAGAAAACATGTTGGCTGTGCTCCTGCACAAATCCATCTGACCCTGTTCCAGCCAGTCCTCCCCCTATGACCCTGTTTACTCCCGCCCCTCTTGCATCAGTTCTCCAATGATTTATTCTCATAGCTGGCTGTCATCACCGGTGTCCTCCAATGATTT
>JAOYMU010000001.1:105094728-105105204 GCA_025802295.1 Psammodynastes pulverulentus | reverse complement strand
TTTATATTCATGTACACTGAAGAAGGTATTTAATTTCGTTGTACGAGATACAATGACAATAAAGTGAACTAACTAACAATTGTACTATTAATTTAATAACTGCAGTGATCCACTTGACAGCTGTGGCAAGAAAGGTCATCAAATGGGGCAAAACTCGCTTAACAAATGTTTTACTTGGCAACGTAAATTTGGGGCTCAGTTGTGATTGTAAGTCGAGGACCACCTGTATTTGTGTCTCGTGGTTTTCTTTTTACAGCGAGTCTATTGTCTACATTTTTAATTTTCGTGTTCAGCCTGTTCCCGCCTGTTATTCTTTCTCAATAATTGCTTCAATCATTCTATAGCTCCATTTGTAAAGGGTTTCACTACAATGTTTCTACCCTTTTTTGTGTAAGACCTCTGTATAAGACCTCTTTCATGATTGCTCTTAATTAGGCCTACTTACCTGTAAATATTCCTGCGGTTTGTCTAATTATTTTTGTAAAGAACTTCTTATTTTCTTTTCCTTGTCTTATTCTATTTTTCAGTGTTCTTGATTGAGATACCTTTCTTCAACTTTTCTTGCTTTCAGTTAGAAGTCAATGCTTAGTTGTTATTCTTCTCCAAGACTTTAATCTTCTCTCTTTCTCTCTCTCTGACTTCATGTGTATGTTTTGATACCATGATAGCTTGTTCTGAAAACTGCTTTGATCTTCTCCTCTGAAATTTGGGGACTTCGCTTTTCATCTTTGTTTTCACAGCCTATTTTATTTGTATCAGATAGGTTACGTGTACTGCATTTTTTTGTATAATGTTCTTCTACTCTGACTGCATAATTTCCTAATGATATGTTGTTGGTTGTTCATCAACTCTGTTTAATTTTTAAGATTAACACATACATATCAAATACAAATAATCATAGGTATGGAAGTATCACGCCTGACATTTTGGTAACATTTCTCCAATTTCTGTTTTATAGCTGATCTGATTCTGAAATTGCCCATTCAATTACTTCCTGCTGTGGAGTAGCATTTATAATGCTTCATGTGTTGGAAGATAATAAACAATTCTCTCTGCAAAATTAGCCTGTCTCCTGGATTGTTTTAACCAGTTCTTCTTATAATTCTAGGTTCATACATATCTTCAACGTTTCCGTTTCAGTCACCTGTTAATAGTTAAATTCTTTTTAAGATAAATCTTTCTTATGTTGTAATTTCTTCTCAAGTAGGGCCATACATTTATAAAAGATTTGTGTTCACTGGTTAACTCTAACTGGCACAATCCTGACAGTTATTGGGCTCTAGCTGAATACATATTTAGTTAGGTCCAGATTGAAAATAAACTGATATGCAGGCAAAAACATGTGAATTAAAATCTCTCATAAATATGCTGTCCCATAAAGGTAAGGGTTCCAATCATATCCGACTGGCAGGTTGGTGGTGGTGCTTATCTCCATTTCTATCTGAGTTAGCTAGCATTGTCTGAAAACGCTGAGGCACACAGAACACTATTACCTTCCCACCAAAGTGGTACCTATTTATCTACTCACATTTGCATATTTTTGAACTGCTATGTTGGCAGGCAGGAGCTGGGACACAAGTAATGGGAGCTTACCCCATCATGCAATTTCAGGTCTCGAATCCAGGCTGTCAGCTTTCCAGCTTTCCGTGCACAGGCAGAAAAGACAGACACACTTAGAGAAGTGACAAGAATGGCAGAGTTAGTACCGGCATTAGAGTTTCTAATGGGAAAAAGAATCTGGTGGATGTAGACCTGGTTAGCCATAGCTTTTATCACCTATATAGAATTTATGGTTTAGTTAAATTAAAGGCAGGAGAGACCTTCTTTTGAATGAACATTCACTAGCTAGTACCCGAAGCAGAAAGTTTTTCTAAGCAAATGACTTTATTCTTAAGAACTCATCAGCTTCAGAATCATGTTGAGCACATTGGAGCATTTCAGAAGAAGCAGCAGCTAACTTTTATTGGATGAATCCTGTCTCTACAAAAGTCATTGATAAATGATATGGGATACACTTGAGATAAATTATCCAGCGTTGGGATTATTTATTTTCTAGCTGTTGCAAGAGGCAGGCAGAGGTGAGACCTAAATTCTCTCTGTATATATTTAAAAAGCATTGTATTTATTGGTGAAGTTATTTTTCCAGTCAAGATAAACAGAGCTTTATCTTGGGTGGCAATAAAAAAAAAAGCTATCAAAAGAAGAGGAGTGAGGAAGGAGAGAAAAGAGAGAAGCTTTTACTGGAAATGCAACTTTGCAGGTAAAGTTTAAGTGACCTAACAGTCTGAACTGTTCCCATGTCATTTATTTGGCTACCTAAAGTCTTCAATAAGTGCTTTAAAATGCTGTAATTTTTCCTGTGGGAGTTCTTGCCTCCATGGAAACATAATCCAGCTTGACTTCAGTAGCTTTTTTCCAGTCAAAGAACCTACCCACTTGCCTACTTTATAATATGTGGCAGCAATTACCTTGAAACAAAGAGCGCTGTGTTTGATGCAGAGATTTGATTTGTTTTGACTTTGCATCTCTGTCTTGGAGAGGAATTGTCATCATTCTTGATTGAGTTCAGGGAAATTTAATGAGAGTCAATGTTATCATTAGCTATTGGACTGCATCCATCATTCTTTGATTAATGTATTATGAAGAGAATGAATTATAATAGCAGCATAAAATATATCAAAGCTGAGCAAAAATAATATTTCAGGAGATCAACATATACAATACAAAATGACAATTCAAACTCTGAGTTGTGGGAGCCTTTCCAATCATGGGCATAGTATTTTTTTTAATATAAAACAAATTCAAAACAATAAATCACAATGAGGCCCAATAAACCTTGCATCTACCAACCATACTATGACAGCTCTATCAACATCCTCTGGGAGAAGTCATATCTTTACCACGTTCCTGAAAGAATTCATTATCGATGGGATCTAAAACATGCCCACCCCGTAAAATCCTTAGGATGTATAGAAACCATATGGGATAGGCAGATAGGGCTCTAAATATGACAACTATTGCTCCCATAGGTCTCCTGGGAACCTATACAGCTCACACAATAGTAGTATTATATGTGTTAGTGAATTGTGCCCCCTACTTCCCAAGCTGCTGTATTCTTGATCAGTTGCAGCTTCCCTATAGATTTGTTATTCAAGGCCAATCTTGAATAATAGCAATAGTCTAATTGGGATATATCTAAGGCAGAAGTATCTTTAAGCAATGCACTCCCCCCCCCCCCCAATCTATGAGAGAATGCAACTGGCAAACAAGATGCATTTGTGCAAAGGCCTTCCTGGTCATGGCTTTCACTTGCTCTTCAAGCAGACATTGAGCATCTACTCAACTCAGATTGTGAAAGGTTATCTCAGCCAGAGATAAAGATGGCAAATCACTAGATATGAGGACTCTAGCCCACACTCTTTAATCTTGTCAGGGTTGAGCCAAAGGCAGTTGTAGTCATTTTTAAACATATAAAACATTGGAAATGTACAACACTGCAAGTGATCTAGAACAATTGGCAGTTACTTATAAGAGAATCATCTGCACCCTTTAACCCTTTAAATGTGTATCCTATTTATTCTGAAGAGGATTCTTAAAATATTAAAATATTCATCACAATAAAGTCATGCAGGCCTTACTTATGACGAATAGCAGATGTACGTGTGGTAGCTGACATCTCAGTTCTTAGCTGAATAAGAAAACTATCAATTTTGGAAAGTATTATCTGTTTGAAATTATATGAACATTTTCTGAATCTGTCCTTGTGAAGTGATGGATTTAATCTTATATGCACTTCCATTGGAAAAAGAGATAGCAGTAACAGATAATTGTATAATAATTTGGATTCAATCTCCTAAAATGCTTTGGAGCATATATGAAGCTGATGGTAAGCAGTTATCTTTGGTCACAAACATTTGCTACATCCGTGAATTGAAATATCTTTTGGATATCAAATCTGAAACATAGTACCACCCATTCATATACATCTATATAAATAACAACCCCCCATCCAAATATTAAGATTATAATTAGAATTTTAAAAGCTAAAAAGAATAGAATATTATTTCTAACTTGTTTGGAGAAGACTCCTAAGAATACTATGGATAACCAAGAAAACAAGCAAACTTCTCATTTGAATACTAGGCTCAAATGATCACATTATAGAAAGACGTAGATCTCTGAAGAAATCTATAACCTGGGAAAGGTAGAAGAAAAGAGAAGAGGGTTATTGTCAGCCAGATAGATTGACTCAATTATTGCTGTAATCGGTACACTGTGGGAAGACCTGATTGTCCTGTGGAGAATGTATCTGTTTGCCACTAAGAGTTAACACTTACTTGATGGCACATAATCAAACCAACATCCCAAAATATTCTTCATAAGTAAGCATTGAAAGACAAATCAATTACCATGCAAATTAACAGATTTAGAATTGAGTTGCTAGTTGTTTTGTGTATTGACGATAATCACTGATCTAGAGCAAAAAGTGTTTGTAACGTTTAATTAGTGGAATGACATCCACTAACAGCACAGATTTTTTCCATTTTTTCTGGTTTCAACCTCTATATATCTTACCCAAATTTATTGTGGATATTTGGATATCCTCTAGATCAAAGAGAAAGAAAGTAACTATCTTATATCAGAAGATATCTGACATATGAGACATAATATGGGATCTAACCCCTTTTGCAGTGGTACCTACAGGTGGGAAGTAGGAAAATCAAGGTTTTGGCTATGACTACATGATTGAACCCTTGATCCTTAGGGATAACTTTAATTGCATGGCCACAGCTACCTTCTTAGTAGATTTGATCTCACCTACATATGTATATTTCTATTAAAATCTTAATATCTTCCTTATACTTACAAACTGTGAAATATAAATGATTTTTACATTTTATTTCACCATTTTTTTCTTCAGCCTTTGGAGGCTAATAAATTATCAAAGTCAATTCCTTGTCATTTTCTCAGTTTGAATGACCTGAAATTGAATTGATCTTGAAATCTTCACTATATCTGTGCTTTATTATGTATAACCATAATGAAATTATTTTAACAATTTCTGACTTGCATATTAAGCTTTTTATATTGAAATGAGCTTATATTCACAAAGCAAAGAGACCTTTCACATCAATCTAATTATATCTATCTAGAGGCAGATTCTGTTGGATTTTAAAAGGGAAAATGCTTCAAAGTAAGGTCATTTTGGATAGTTTGTTAACATTAATAAGTGAGTTGTATAAGATTTTATAAACATACCTTTTTTTCTTTTTAGATGCTCAACTTCACATTTCTTCCTGTTAAATTTCATCATACGCAGTACATTGCTTAAGTTTGTCTAGATCTTTTAAATATTCTCTCCCTCTTCTAAAATTTCAGCCATTCTTAGTTTCTTGTCGCTGGAAAAGTAATACTCAACCATTTCTTACAGGTAATTAATATAAATATTGGCACACATGACAGAGGTTTCTTTCGCTTCCAAATATTTTTTTTATTAAGGATTATAAATGGAAAGAATAAAAGTCAATACAAAATACGCATAATAGAAACAGAAAAATACAAAATACAGAAAAATCCAAGAGAAAAATATTTAAAATGTACTCTGCAGAAAGCATAAGATTAGATACAGATAGTCCTGGACTTATGATTGGTCACTTGACAGCAGTTCAAAGTTATAACCTAATCCCGAAGTTATGGCTCCGCAGCACCCCACATTCATTTGCCCTTATTACTAATCACAAAGATCCTGCAGCAGCTCTCCTCCTATCTTCCCCTCCCACCAGGTCCCTGCAAGCATTAATGCAAACTGTGCTAAGGCCTCAAAATGGAGCAGTTTGTCTCTTGGCTGTTTGGTGCAATTCCAGAATCACTCCAAGCTGCCATGCAGCAAAGCAACCTGTTCCAGTGGTATGGAAGGCTTTGGAGCTCTTCAAAAGAGAAATGAGGAGGAGGATATTTGGCCTGGTAGGGTGGGAATCAGACTTAAGGCTTGGGGGAAAGTCATTGAGAGTGGGGGAAAGCATGTGTGGCTGAAGAGGCAGGAAGCACAGGGTGTGGCAGGGAATGACGAAGGCCTTGGGAGGGCCAGGTCAGGTGGCTTGGGCTTATGCTAGGTTGCCAAGGGTCTTCCCCACTTTTCAAGCACCCTATGCTTCACTTAATGACCTTCATGTTTGTTTAATGATTCATTGGGGAGAGAAGGAATGGGGCCTAATTGAGACACTTCACTTAATGGTCATCACAACATGCAACCATAATGGGCAGACTTCATTACAGTTGTATCTCAAGAACTACCAGGACCAAATCCAGACATATATGAATAATGAAATAATGTGGTCTGTGGAGTTCTTGGTGCTCCCTGAGCTTGGTTCCATTCTTGCAGACTTTTTATTATCAGACTAAGTAACATATTAAATTATTGATGGGAATGGGTTTTCCTCTTTGTCTACATTGAGTAAATTGCCCAGTTCAGCATTGGTGGGGGAGTGGTTTTCTCCTTTGTAGTTGCCTGATTAAGCTGTTTATTGCTTGATTGTTTCTTCAGTATTAATCCTTGCTTATCTGGCTATTGATTGCTGATAAGGAGATGTTCAGTTCTTTTGGTTTCCTTTTTTAGCTTTTTTATTGTCTTTTTAATGCTGTGTAAATGTTTTTTATCTCTATGTGCCTGTTAGTTTTGCTGATTTGTCTGACTGCCAACCTTCTAGGAGTTTTGTAGCATTCTTGGATTTGGCTTGATCTAAAATCCTCCAGTTTGCCAATTAAAAATATGGTTAAGTCTGTCCTTACGTTGTGAAATTAAGGAGTTTTCATAATATCTTCTGAGTGCTAGCTGGTATTATGGTTATGAACTTCTAGTCTTCTGCCTGTTTGTTCTACATTGTGTCTGTTACTGTGCTTATACTCTATGTTGCAGATGACTTCTGTTTTTTCTTCTTGGGCTACTGGATCTTTTGTTTTACTTAAAACGTTTTGGAGGACTTTATTGATTTGTGTGCTATGGTGATGCCATATACTTGTAATAGTTGTTCCTGAAATATTTTTGATGTATGGCAATGTTATCTTTTTTATAGCTTGTTGTGCTATAATAAGTCACACACACTTTTTGGTAAAGTTACATGGGCATCCATTTTGTTAGAAAATGTATAGTGGTCTGTTTCTTTTTTCTGGTATTCTGGGTTGCTTCAATGTCTTTGTGCTTGTCTGAATAATGTTCTTACATAGCTCCTTTTGTGGAAGGTTGGGTTGTTACTTTCATAATGGAGCACTTGGTTAGTGTGGGTGGCTTTCTCATAGATTTCTAAGGTTTTTAAGTTAAAGACGAATGAAACAGTCAGTTATGGTCACCCTGATAAATGCCCTGTAAAAGGAGATAGAGGGAAAGAAATTGTGCTGAACTTGCTCCTGGTTCCTCTTTCTGAATTGCAGGTTGAGGGAGGAGACTATGCTACCAAAAGTTTGGTCCTATTAGTAGGAAGAAACTCTCAGGGAGTAGTCTTTTGATTTACTGTTGTCTTTTGTCTTTTAATTTTTGAGCTGCATGTACTGATTTGTGGAAAATGCTTTCAAGATCATGATGAGAGTTAACTTATAAATGTAATAAAATCTAATAAAACAACTAAGTCCAGCTATTATTTCTGATAATGTTCGTAAAGATGTAAAAAAAAGTGGAATAGATTTGTATTTGTATTTGCTTTTCTATTTCTTAATAACACTCTTGAGATCAATGTCTTAGTGAATAAAAAAAAAACATGGGTTGTGGTTGAAAAATCAGATTGAATGGTGTGAAAGGTATGGAAGTATAAAAAATTGTGCAAACAATTGGTTGCTCTCTCAACTTCTGTGAAATCTAGAGGAAGAAGTCTTATACTACAGTGGGAGAAGTCATGACTGACCCAATTTGGCCTTCACTACAGATATTTTTTTCAATATCTTTTAAATTTATACTTAATGGCAGTCTTATTGTTGAGTGTATTATTCCTTGTTGGAGTTTGGGGGGGAGGGCAGGAGGACACTGAACCTCCTGCTTAACCTTCATAGTGCTCTAGTTGCAAAGATAAATGCTATTTTTCAAAATGAGAGGCAAGCTTTCAATATTCTCTTCAGGCAGTTTCTCCATCGCCACCATTTATCCATTACCTTTGTATCCTCTAAAGTTGTTCTTCATTTCTTTCTTTTTTTAAATTTGATGATTTTGAAGCAGATAGAAAGAAAAAACATATGAAAAGGGAAGATAAAAAGGAATCTATAAATCTAGGGTTGCTTATCAAATAGGAAGTAATTTAGTAAATTATTAAAGTCACAGAGAAAGAATGGTACTCTAATAATTGAAACTTCTGTTCATGAGGAAAAATGGTCTCTAAAACAGTGTTTCTCAACAGGACTGGGATATTCTGGAAGTTGAAGTCCATTCTGCTTAAAGTTGCCATGGTTGAGAAACACTGTTCTAAAGAATCACAAGAGGAAAAAAATATTCAAGTGTTAAGCTTGTGATCTATATCATGTACAGATCATCTGCCATGTCCTGTGCTTAATTATCTACGAAAGATTTTAATGGTATGAACTATAAATTGCCAAGTGAAATAGCTAAATGTCAGCAGGCCCTTTCGTAGCCAATTGTTTATTGGTAATTGGTGACTGGAAGATTTCTGTTCGAGATATATTATGGTTGTTTCTATGAAAACATTTGCCTAGATAATTCAAATAATTCCTAAAATTTAATCAATATGTTTGACTGATTCTTAATGGTTTTGTTCCATTGCTCACAGTTCCATTCAAAAATGCCCAGGCTCACTGCTTTCCTGCAAGAATAGAAGCTCCACAAACATATATTTTGTGTGACAAACTATTCATTTTTTCCTTGCCTCTTTCTCATATCTGTTCTCTAGCATTTCTTGGACTTTCTAATCCAGGTCTATGCTTGTTAGCACATTATTTGTTCTGCTCCCCCTTTCGTTTCTCATTTTGCTTAAGTATGAGATCATCTCCTTTTTCTTCTGCTTTTTGATATGCCCTTACCATTAGCTTCTTCCTGAGCTGGAAGTGGCAATACAAAGGTGTCACTGAATTGAGGTGACAGTGTAACAAGGCTTGTGTTTTTCACTACCTCTAGGCTGTGTGGCAGACATTATCCTATTTTTGTGAGACAGTGATATTTATCTACCTGGCTTCAGTATGTAGAATGAAAAGAGAACTACCTTGTTTTGATAGGTCGTTACACAAGTGCCACCTTTTTGAATTTTCATAAGACATTTTATGCTTCCTTTAAATCATGAGGTGGATCTCTTATTTCTATTTACAATAATAATCTGTAATAAAATGTTAAAATCTCTCAAAATATTTTTAATTCTAAAGCATACATGGTAAAAAAATATCTATGCTGAACAGAAGAATACTACTACTTTACAATGCTAATTATAGTTGAATTGAATTATGGGATAATTTGCAAGTTTTATCTCCAGAAGTTAAAACATAGTAAGGAGAATCATTTGTTTTTATTTTCAGAGAAAAATCTATATGCTGAGATTTCTGAAGTCATTTTATTTTACATGGTATTTTAAAGAAAAGTTTCCCTTAAATCTTGATAAATATAAGCAAATCCCAGTAATCTTAAAATCATTGGTTGTAATCAAATATACTAAATTTATAATATCTACAGTATATTAACATACCCAATTATTTTAATAACATATTTAAAGAACTGACATTGTCTAAAAGCATTTAAACTAACACTATAATTTTTCCATAAACTATAAGCACTCGCTAGATAGGGAGATGAGCAGCATATAAATTTTATAAATAACATTAGTTTAAAAGAAGTTTTTATATAAAATAATATCTTATAGTAGTAATATTCATGCATGCTCCTTCCTGTTATTATTCAGAACTATGGTATATATGGGAAAACTTATAAGTTATGTTATTTGTGTCATAATATAAATCCTCTCATGTATATTATGATGCTAACGTTGGCTATCCCTTTATTCTATAGTGGATGCCTATGTACACCTCTACTCAAGATCCCTGGTAAGCTGCTAAGCAATATTGATTATGTTGAAAATAGTCAGTTATGGCAAAGACAAATGGATCAGTAGATGAATTAATATGCTGAATTCACAAAAGAGATTATCTACACAGCAACAAAGAGCTAGCAAAGCTGAAGGTACTGCATAAAACACCTCATTGTAGTCCCCCCAAAAAAAATCTGTTATGAAACCAGGTCAACTATATAAAGCTCCCTCTCTCATAGCAGTCAAGCACTTTGTGAGAATTAAAAGGTGCCAAAGTTATTTGTGCATATTTTAAGGGGAGAAGATCTGAGATAAATATCAAAAGCCATTTTATTCCCTCACTTTTCTTTAAACAATTGATGCTGTTATTATTGTCTAAGGTAACCAGACATCCCACTTTTGGTGGGACAGTCCCGATTTTCAATAATTTTTCCCATGTCCTGCGGCGTTTTAAAAAAGTCCCAAT
>JAOYMU010000001.1:105040913-105053295 GCA_025802295.1 Psammodynastes pulverulentus | reverse complement strand
AACCGCTTAGAGAGGGCTGTAAAAAGCACTGATAAGCGGTATATAAATCTAAAGTGCTATTGCTATTGCTAAACAAAGTTGTCATCAGACTTCCAGATGGGCTGTTTTTTCTTTCTTAAATAAATCCTTATACTAAGCCTACCTTACTCAACCTTTCAAATCTACAACTTTTTAAAAGAATTTGATGCAAACGGCAATATATTTGGGGAAGCTGTTGGGGAACATGATGTTCTCTCTATCTTAAAATGCTTCCTGGATATAGTGAGATAGAATTTCTGGATGCAGGTACTTTCTAGTTTTGTATAGATAGAATTTTATTTTATATGATATAATGTTTAGTTTTCCAATGCACCCACATTTTAAATTAATATTCTGTAGATATATGCATTTTAGAAAATGCAATTATGTTTTTTTCTAAATGGGCACTTTATTGAATCAATATTAATATGTTTTAGATTAATTGGCTTATAGAGCAAAGGCCATTTCCCAATTTTGATAGCAGTTTGTAAGCATTTTTTTTAACAATAGGATTATGTGCATATGAATAGAAAAATGTCACTGTGAATATACACATGTTCTTTTCAAGAATTGGAAGTACTGTTAAAATAGAGTGTGCTATTTATTTTAACCCATAAGAAGACATGTAAATACTGTTTTGATTTCCATCATAGTGAGCCTTCAGCTTCTGCATCATTTATTCCACAGGCAGCGCAAGGAGGTGGTCACAGAACCCTGCTGTACGGCCATGCGATTCTGCTTCGGCATTCTTTCAGTGGAATGGTAAGAGAGATGGAGGAATGGAGAGAACAAGGCGCCATGGAATAAAACTAATAAAATATTTGGCGGAGCTCACTGCTTTTCCAATGCTGTCTTGGGTGCTCCCCAAACTGAGATGAAAGTTCCAAGTCCGCATCACAGCACATGCTTCTCCTGAGACAGAATTAACACATCGTTCATCTCAACTAGGCACTCTAGAGGGCGTACGGGAGCAGTGGGATCCTACCTGTTCCACTACTAGTTCAGAGCTTGTGTGTGTGTGTGTGTGCGTGTGCGCGCGCAGCTTTCCACACGCCTGCTGAGGCCTGCAGCGCCAATCAGCTGAAAGAATAAAGAAGAGAAAAGTGCAGGAGTGGGTGGGAAAGCCAATCCTGCACTTTTTTCTTCTTTCTCTTCTCAGCTGATCGTCAGAGGCTTTTTTTTAACTACCCGTTCGACAATTTTTGCTACCGGTTCAGCGAATCGGGCTGAACCGGTAGCATACCACCACTGGCATAGGGGATAGCTTTGAAGGACAGCGGGAGATCCATTACAAAGGGAACAATCAGCTACGCATGGGTTGACCCCAATCCAAGAAATAAATTTAAGAAACTACCTTTTTCATTCATATGAAGATAACATGAGGGAGGAGAGATGTACAATCAGTTTTTCAAGATGGTTGCTGTACTGTGTGGCTATTCTAACAAGGGATAGTGTAATCTCATTGTAATAGTGCTCAGTGTATGATTGATTAATTAATTAAACTGGTATGCCACCTATCTCACCACTGAGTGACATTGCATAGCTAATTTTCTATTGCACAAACTATTTTAAATTTGTAGCTTTCATACCATTTCTCTATTGAATTCCACCATTCATGTTTTTAAAAAATAAAAAAGTTTTTTTAAAAAATAAAATGGTTTAACTCTTCAGTTCTTTATGAAGTCAGCCATGGGAATGAAATTGATATTCATAAACGTTCAAATTGATACCTATTCATTCCAGTGCAAAAGAATGAGAAATATTGTCACTTATTCAAGAGAACAGTGGGCTCATGTCTCTCAATTCCTATTCAAGGCTTCATTGAGACACACTTACACAAAATGATTTGAAGGGTCTTACTAACTTTAAAATGTTTTTCAGTATTTGACATGTTTAACAACATCAAGATCTCAGACAGATAAACTTGCATTTGATGTGGGTCTACAGGAAAATGCAATAGGTATGTATGCAATCTCCATCTCATATCAAATAAAATATCACCTTAAGTTAGAAGGCCTAAAGCATCTGTAATTTGTAAAATCTAGTTTATCAGTCATGTAAGGTTGACATAATTTTAAGGGTTGATGTAGCTTCAAGTTTTGGCTGCCTGCCTAGAACTGCCAAAAGCAGCATAATTATTCGGTCCTTGGCAAATTACAATATATGATTAGTATCCTGTTACGCATTCATGCGATATTCATGTACCTATACCGGGAGACTATACTTTCTTACTGTATTATACAAAATTATTCTGAAACAAATATATGAATTGCAGTTAGGAAAACAAACTACAGTTAGGTGAGCATGAATACTGATAATTCTTGTTCTTATCCATGGAGAAAATGAAAAAAAAATACTCATTGCTGCATGCAGAGAAAGCCTTAATGAAAACAAAAGCCTATTGCATTTAAAAGTGTAATTATCTATGTTTAAATATGTGCTACATTCAGTCATATGTACTGGGTTCATATCCAAAGGCAATTGTGGCAGGCTATATATTGACTTCTGCAGTACGCATACATGTATTTTAGCAGGCTCATTGTGGAACTCTAAGCAGAACATCCATATGATAGGAATCCTGTAGAGAATTTATTTCCAACCATCTGTGGAGAACTTTCACCTCCTGAGTACAGTTATCCATTCATTGTCTCTATCAGAACTCATCTTTCGCTCCAGCTCTGCTTTCTTAGGTCCCAGTCTGCTATAGACTACGGGATGAGGGAGCTAGGGGGATGGAAAACTGAAACTAAAATTAGTGCCATCCCAAGACATTGGCTCATCATCCCAAGGTCACAGACTTGGGAAATGGAACGTAACGCCAGCTCAACATCTAGCCTGCCTTCCCAGGGACAGTTACCAAAACAACTTCTTTGAATGAGATTGGACAAACAGGTGATAGCAGGGCAGTAGAACGAGAAAGAGAAAATTATCTGGGATGCTTTTGTATGCAAAACCTCAGCTCTGGCTTTTGTTTTATTGTAACCACTTGGCTTTTAGTAAAAGTATTCTCTTCATTACAAATGGAGTTGAGAGTCTTGCTTTCCTAGAAGACCAAGCGGAGGCAGGGCTGTCAGTCTCACTGTCTGGTTTAGTCATTGGCAGTTTTCAAATGGAGGAGTCTAAGAATTTAGTGGATATGTTTTCATATTTTTAGATATCCTCAACTTGCTTGAAGTGGTCTGAGGCTTTTTTCCTCGGATGTAATGTGGGCACTTCTGCTTACTATAGGTGAAGCATGCTGGTGGACCATACACCCTGCTTCTAAACAAAGGTCAGAAGGAGAAAAGGTGCGGATTGGAGATGATCTTATTCTAGTTAGCGTGTCCTCGGAAAGATACCTGGTAAGCATCTAGAAGTATTCATAATAACTTTAATGTAACTGATTAATGCTTTTGTTGAATTTTAGCCTTATTTATTCCAGTTAGAAGCATACCTATTTCCTCTGCATGTGTTTTCATAGAATTATAATAAGAAAATCTTTAGATAAATCTGAGTTTGAAAAAAAACCTCTCCTTGTTGATGCTTTACTATACTTCAAAAAATGTCAGGGAAGAATGGATAAGTCTGAGACCCTAGGAGGATCTCACAAGAGGGATTGTGGAAAAGCAAACTTTAGTTTCTGTTGAAATAAATTGATGAAATAAATTATTAAATCTCTTTTAATAAAATTCTCTCATAATGAAATAGGAGAGATAAAAAATAATGCCGAAGAAAATCAAATAAAAGACTCCTGAGAACAGTAAAATTTGTTCTTCTTTAATATTACATAAGATTTAGCTTTTAAAAAAAAGAAGGAAGTGGAATGCTACTTATACATTAATTTACCAAATATTGGGATTAGTTTTGTTTCCTAATTCTTATAAACTCCAATACGTAAAAGTTAAATGCTGTATTTTTATACTTCCTTTGTAATAACAATTATAGTTTTCTTGTGTTTTCACTTTTTCTCTTTGCAGCATCTTTCTGTGGCATATGGAAACACACAAGTAGATGCTTCCTTTATGCAAACACTCTGGAATGTGCACCCCACTTGTTCAGGAAGCAACATTGAAGAAGGTTTGTTCAGTTATGGTTATGCTACTAGTTGAAATTGTTACTTATTTGTAAGTGTGCTGTGTAATTTCTACAGCTAAAATATATTGTAATAGTTGCTCTTCAAATTTTAAAGCCTTTGATTATTGTATGGTTCCCAATGACAAATCTATTCTAGCATAATTCTTACAGAATATTTAGAATCCTGAATTAAAGCAAAGAAGTCTGTGCATAGATTATTCTGCCTTTACTTACAATGTAAAGATGTAATATAGAACTTTCTGGCTGGCTTGAATAAGGAAAGAGTAGTTGAAAAAGGACTTATAGTTTGTTACAAATGAGCTGAAAGAAAGCATCACATCCTTCCTGGCTTCATTTTGACATGCAGATTACTACAGAGAGTATGGGCTATGAAAGTATTGATTTTTCACTGAAATTAGTTGTCATTTCCCCTTACTGACCTCAGTAAATAGTGTATGTGATTATCTGGGTAGATTCCTGATGTCATCACTTTGTGTATGCTACCTAATGAATTTAAGGATCTTTTGATTATGTTTTAACTTTAATTTTTATTCTTCCCAATAAGAACTATTTCATTAGAGAAAGCAAGTCTTTTCTATTTCCCACTTGCAGGTCAGAGAAATCTATACCTATAAAAGGACAGTATGTGCAATAACTTCTGGTAATGCTATGACAGTTTGGATCAAACTAGTATATAAAACTTCCTTCCTTCCTTCCTTCCTTCCTTCCTTCCTTCCTTCCTTCCTTCCTTCCTTCCTTCCTTCCTTCCTCCTTGGAAGATAAAATTCCAGGCTGTTCCTCTGAAAACTCAATAAGCACACATACAAACACCCTTTATCACATTTAGTAAGCAATTGGTGGAAAGGTAAATGGATGGTATACAATATTTTTCATTTTGTATGTCAAGATTCAACATTTAAAAAATGTATTTGAAATCAATGAATGGAAACTCAGGGTTGACTAAAAGGGGAAAGAAAAGCAGGCAAGTCTCATAAATCATTGCCAGCAATGTAGCTTTAATATTATAATTATGAGTAATGGAAAAATTTAACAAGTTATTAGATACTATATGAAGAATAATGCACCACTGTTTTTAGCATACAGTTTTGCCAGAAGATTAAAAACAGTAATGAATGACATATTTATAACAATGCCTAAAGACAGTTTGTATTTGGAATACTTATAGGATGGCTTGGGGAAAAAAATGAGAATTTTTCGCATGCCTTGGAACACTCTGCTACAATTGGGGATTTGAGGAAAGAGCCAGAAGGAAAACGGAAAATCAGGAGATGTTGTGAAAACTGTAGATTGGAAAAAGAGTTCTCCTTAAGACTTGTTAAAATCTTCCCATTCATTTACAAGATAACTAGCTTATTAGTGCCAACATCTTATTGTTTGGCCATCAATTGCATTTTGTATTGCAATTATATTTTTTCATGTTGTAATTTTTCTCTACATAAACAGCTAAAAACCTTTTAGTTAAAAAAAGGGGGGAACAGAGGGAGAGAGAAAAGAGGAAAAGAAAAAAGTAAGTTGTGACAACCACTATATGCAGTCTTCTTGTAAATGACTAAAAATAGTGCCAAAGAAATCAGATCCTTTGACAATGTTCTATTTTCAAGTGGAAAGCACCTGCTCCCAGTATGAGGGAAATGTGAAAGCTTTTGCTTCAGAAAGGTTTGCAAAATGTCACCTTTCAACTTGATTCTGTCGCTTTCATGACACCCAGCAGCCCATTTCCTCTGCTGCTGCTTCTTCTTCTTTCGGCTTCCTTTGTGTTGAAGTCAAGCTCTATTCTGATAAATTCATATGTGCTTTGAGATTTTTTTTTATTTTTTATTTTTTGCTAATCTTCATATGGTTTTTGTTCTGCACAGGTTTTCTCAATGCAGAACTCTGCGGGATCCAACATGATTCCATGAACTTAGGGGGAGCTTGCCTGAAACAGTCTGAAAATCTCTGGGAAGCCACACAGTCTAAAAGTTCTTAAACCCTTTGTGGTTAATTTTAGTGTTGGGCTTGAATTTCTAATTATTTTAGTATTTTGTGTTGACAGCATTATATTCAGATCTATATTCTTATGTAATATTTGTTTCCAATACATATTAATGGGATTGTTATTCAGCAAGCGAGTTTAGATGAATCACTTTCCTCTTGTTTGCAGTAAGACAATGCCTTCATTTATCTTGGCCTCTCAATGTTTAATGGGTTGGAAATTTATGTTCCATTAAAATGTAAATCTATAGAAAACCCAAGCTTTTTACCTTTCCCTGTTCACCTGTTACCTTATGCAGTGTTGATTTTATACAAAGGATTAATTTGATGGAACAGAAATAGTGTCACTTATCAGTCAACAACAATTTGTGCTTGTTTTTTAGTGGTTTATCATGTACCATTGCCATACACTTAACATTTTTCTACTGCATTTATATATTACAAAGTAACATTTCCAGATTGCTTTAGTTTTTACCAGTCAGTTCTCTTATCAGAAGAATACAAGACTATAGCATTCCCTGAAGGTTTCTTGTGCTATCCAAGGGTTTATTGTCCAGGATTTTAGAAATCTTTTATCACCATCAATATAGCAATCTTCTCTGCATTTATCTAGTCTTCTTTTTAAAGCATCTAGGAAATTAGCTGTTATAACAGCACCAAGATACCTGATATGAAGCGATCTTTATTTTCTATGTGTTTCAGAACTGCTGCTCAAAGTTACACACATATCTACAAACATATATCATTCAGAGACCATAAACTGGGTGATTAACCACTCATATAGTGATCTTTCTCCTTAGAAAAAAAAAGCCACATTTGTCTTGCTTTGTAACAAAATGTTTTTTTAAAAAAATCACTATCACCTTTTCTCCTGGACTCCTTCATATAGCAATAGCAATAGCACTTACACTTACATAGCACTTCCCAGTAGTTTACAGCCCTCTCTAAGCGGTTTTACAGAGTCAACATATTGCCCCCAACAATCTGGGTCCTCATTTTACCCACCTCAGAAGGATGGAAGGCTGAGTCAATCTTGAGCATGGTGGGATTTGAACTGCCAAATTACAGGCAGCCACTAGTCAGCAGAAGTGGCCTGCAGTACAGCACTCTAACTACTGCGCCACCGAGGCTCTTGACTTTGCTTGTCAGATGAGACCTTGGAATATGCCCACTTGGCCAGATCTTACTGAGCAACAGGGACAATGGGGAATAAGCAAGTCCCTTAGATAGCTAGGCCCTAGGCCATGCAGGTCTTCATAGATAACAACAACCTTGAATTATACCAGGAGGTTATGGGTAACCAGTGCAGTCTGTATAGCAGAAATGTTACATGAGCATACCAAAGTATACCTTGTCTGCAACATGCATTCTGAATCAGCTACAGCTTTTGAATGGTCTTCTAGGGTAGTCACATGCAGACTACATTATAGAGATGACTAAGGCACAAGTGAATGTGGGAAAAAACCCAGCTCCACCCAGGAAGGAGCACAATTGGAATACTAGATGGATTTGAGTAAAAGCCCTCCTGGCTATAGCTAAGTCTGCATTTTGAGCAAGAGTTGTGTGTCCAGAAGGACTTCCAGATTGTACACCAGTTCTGTCTGGGGAATGTGTACCCATTCAGAACTATAGATGGACGATCCATGATTCCAGAGGAATCCGGAATGCACTGTCTTGTTATTGTTGAGTTCAAGATTGTTCTCTTCCCATCTCCATTCCACAATCCAACAGCTCTCAGGTGCTGAAACAAGCCTCAACAACATCAGTTGATAGACCTGGGTATCCTCAACATACCTAATGGTAACTGATTCTGCAGTTTCCCATACATGTTAAACAAGAGAGACAAAGTCTTTGTCCTGTTATATTAAATAGAAATATCTCTTGAGGCAGGAGGAGAATTACTACAATACCATTGTCTCCTACTGGTAATCAGCCAATCCAGTTAGATACCATGATCAATGGTATGAAACATTACTTGTTATTTGTTCTATGAAAGTCATGCGTTCAAGTAATACTGTAGCATAGTGCTATGTTCAAAATATTTCATATACATTTGGGGCTCTTCTACATGGGTTGTTAGCACTAAATCTGTAATGATTGTGCTTCATCCTATATTGTTTAGCAGGTGAACAGGTTTACAATGACATCCAGATTTTTTGAGGTGGGAAGGGTTCTATTTACAGTAATGATACTCTACAAGTTGACAGAAAACCATTATATGCCAACACAGGTATGATGATATGATCTTGCATATGTTGTAATTACGTACTTGCATCCTAACCTCTGACACAAGTATGCGCATCACCATGTACATGATAATACCAACACACATGGTTCATCATTTGCCCCCCTTGAAGATGCCCCCGGCAAGTAAGTCATTATATGATTATGGGCTACCATAACCAACTTGTGATTATAACTGGTCTATTTTCCAGTTGGTGAGAACTCTTATCTCACTCTCTGCAGCATGTCTTCAGTTGACATTGCATTTTGTTTTCCAATTGTTAAATTGGATTGGTAGCTTTGTCATGTCACAAATCCCTTTCCCCTGCCCACCTCCTTTCACAACAGGTACTATTTCCAACATCTACTTGGATATTATTTGTATAACTTGAATTACATGGCATCCTGTTGATTCTAATTTAAAATGCAGTCAGTATTAACTTGTTTTGATTTACAGATCATTGCAGTAGTTGCCAGGAATAGGGAATTGAGGTGAAATTGACAAGCATTTAGTCTTTTTTCCCCCTCAGGAGACCAGTGGTTGTGCAAAATGTCAAATTAATGCTGACTTTTTTTCAAGAGATTTCCTTATGGATGGAAAGTAATTTTTATTTCTTTTTTGTATGGAGTAGGTATTAAATGAATTTCAATTATATCCATTTTGTTTTATGTTCAATGCAGTGGTACATATTGCATCAAATAATCTGTTTTTGTAACCAGTACTTTCAAACCACCTTATTACAATTAAAGTACACAGTAGATCAAGTGGATTTGTTGAGCCCAGGTGAAAATAAGTGTGGCTAATCAAAAACAGGAGCAAAAACAACCGAGCTATTCCTGTGCCATGTGTGGAAATGATCACAGGAGTTAAACATCAATAAGTTTTATTCCTGTTATTTTATAAGTGGTGATTTGCTTAAGACATGTTGGTAGACCTGCAACTGAGCAGGCATTGGGAAGAGAAAATAGCCTTTTTAGATATTAATGCAACAGGTAGATATACTTCCATTTCCAGATACATATTGTTAAAATGCTTTCCAAGTTAATTATTTTCTCTTCCTCTAGGATACCTGCTTGGTGGTCACGTACTACATTTGTTTCATGGCCATGATGAATGCTTGACCATCGCATCTACAGAACAGAACGATTCACCACATAAGTGAGTTGCACTATAGATTATGCATATTTTCTATCTTTAATTTCCACTGCAAACCCAAACAGTCTTCATTCAGAAACAATGAACAAGCATTTGTAACACATGGCACATATCAGATTGACTTTTGTTGCCATTCTTCTGTTGATAAACAAGATTCTTTTTCAAGACAATTATATCTAGGCAATATAATTCAAGATAGATACAGTAGAACAACTGGCATCTTTCCTATCATCTATCTATCTATCTATCTATCTATCTATCTATCTATCTATCTATCTATCTATCTATCTATCTAGTCTCTCCTACAAAAAACATGTATTAGTATCATGTGGTTCACTTAAATATATGAAAAATGTCTCCCATTCCAAACTTATTTACTCAGCACTACATTCCATAGGCGTATTTTTCTTAAGTAAGAACCTTCAAGTATCCTTGAAATAACATCACTGTTTACTGTTAAAAAGATGAGAATACTTGGCATTGGAGATTAGCACTGTTGGTCCTGTATCAATAGTCACATCACATGCCAAGTGCCCTCTGGCTACGCTGCATCTTGTCCTTGTTGCTTGTTCAACTGTCTGTAAAGATATGAACATAATAGCAGCGAGCAAAACAGCTGCATCTTGCCCTTTTTTTGTGAGAGAAATAAAGCAAATAAAATAAAGCACTGATGGAAGCAAAGGGAAAGTTAGCAAAGGGCATTGTGTGACAGACATAAAAAACTGGAGCAAGTATTTGTAGTTAACTGCTATTGCAAACTAAGATTGTTTAATTTGAGATAAGTGGTATTTGCCAGCTTGTAGTTATCGTATTTCAAAATGTACCTAGCAGAATTATATATAAGGTAGTGTTCCACAACACTAAAGGACCATGAGCCAAAAATCCAGATTTCGAAACTAAAAAACAGTTTACCCACTGCATGCTGATAAATAAAGGAAGATGTATGACAGAATGGATAAAAATATGCTTATGTAGGATCAAAGGTTCTTACTGACTCTTGGGATACCTATCTGCTTTGTTTAGCCATGACAAGATATCTGTTGTTGGACATAATTGAAAGCATAACTGGACCAGTTCTGTCTTTAATGATATAGCACAACTTCCATCACAAATAAGGCTTCTTGTGTTTGGGAAGAATTTTATACTATATGACTATGATCTGTATGGCTTCCTGACAGGATTGGCCTGGGGCTATTTGTCAGGGTGTTTGGCGATGAAATAGAGTTGTGATTATTGGCTCCTGAGGTAGAAGAGGTGGTGGGATGTATTTATTGTGATTATGGATGATTATTGTACAGAATGGGTAGGATTTTCTTTACCAATGATATTATTATTGTTGATATTGTTATTATGTTCTGTTTTAATCTTAGTTACTAGAAGAAAGAATTATAGGCTGCTCAGAGTCTGGTCAACTATAGTGGCATAGAATCTAAATAACAAATAAAACCCTTAATAAAATGGAAATCTTTTTGGAAGTGTGCATTGTTTCACTCTTTTTCACCCATTTTTTTCAGTGTTGCATTAAAAAAAACTTATAAACTTGTAATAGATTACTAAGGCAATTTCAGGGGGAAAAAGTGCCAACATAGTAGGATAACATGATTAGCCTTAATTCTAAAACCAGCATGTTACTCCTAAATATCTGATCATTAAAATCTGGAAACTAATGGAAATATCAGTAATTTCAAATGTTTTATTAATAAGAAGAATTTGAGGTTTACACGATTCAGGTCCTACTGCACTCCTAATTCTATGAACAGGATTCTAAGAGATCTAGTTTTGATTTATTAGCGATTAAATTATTTTTCAGTTATTCAGTTTATATAGCAAAATCTAATTTTAAATCTGACTGAAAGAAGTTGCTAATTATTACAGAAAAAGCTGCAATGTCCAAATGCTGTGTATATTTCAGTCAGTCACAGATTATAATTCTGCATACATTTAATAATGCTAAATCTCCCCTACAGTGCATATCAGCATGCTTAATTTGTTTCTAGGAGGGTCTTTTATGAAGCTGGGGGAGCTGGAGTCCGTGCAAGATCACTATGGAGAGTAGAACCTCTTCGAATAAGGTGTTGTGATCTTATGTTATATTCATTGTTTCTGCATTATGTTGTCCTATATAATAGAATATACAGTATTTTGGTCTGGGAAATCCAGCAGACTTTCTTGTCTACCAATTTACAGATTGATAGGCAGAAATCAGAAAAGAATTTTCTACTTCCTGTTGTTGTTGTACGTAGTATTTCTTTGTAGACTTAAATATTTCAGTTGCTCCAATTTTCTCCTTTTCAATCCCTAGCTTATTCTCATCAAGCTTCCTTGCTGATGCTCCTTTCCAACACTGGAGTATCCAATATTAGGAAAATTATCCCGAGTGGCCAGAATGACAGACAGAAATGGGTTTATTTGTTTGCTGCAATTGGATCCTTCCTTAAAATTTGACCTGTGTTGGTTGTGTTAGTGTGTATTATGTCTTATGGGATGCTGTCTCAGGGCCATAAGGTTAAAGCCTTAGAGATAACTACTGAATTTAGATAGTAGGATAATGATGAGCCTGACAATGACTTAACAGTTTGCACCTCAATTTCTGAAGGAAAAGAAAAATGGAAAGCACTGAACATGATAAGAAAGAAGCTTAAATTCCAAACATCTAAGAAAATAATGAATGTGAATCTGAGTTAATTTGTAATACTGTTATGAGACTTTGTTGAATCTATTAAAAGATGCCCCTAAGAAAGATCTTGGGTTGAAATAAATTGATATCTAACCAAATGAAACGTAAAACAAATAAATGAAAGTTTTTTTCACTTTACTGGTAGAATTAAGCCTGCAATGAATATCTCCTAAAATAGAATAGAATAGAATAGCATAGCATAGCATAGCATAGCATAGCATAGCATAGCATAGCATAGCATAGCATAGAATAGAATAGAA
>JAOYMU010000001.1:105003137-105014632 GCA_025802295.1 Psammodynastes pulverulentus | reverse complement strand
CAGGACAATTCTGATTTCTTTGTAGTCAGCTCTAGAGCCTCCTTCAACAGATCTGGAGAATAAGTACCAGTAAATAACTAAAGGAAAAGTCTGGACATGCAAGTATTTTCACTTCATCACATAGTAATGCAATAATCTTTGAAGTATGAGACCATAATTTATTGTTAGACCATAACAAAAGTCTGTAACTTCCAGACAGGCCATAAGTGCAGTATTCAAGATCTGCATAGGGAAGTGAATCTGGAATCACATGAATTATATTCATTAGGGCCAATCATCCTACATGGGAGACTACTTGACAATTCCAGAACTATTGACTAGGTTTTGGAAAATGAAAACATCCGCAGAATGGCATAAGACCAACATGAAAACTGAACGGATGCATTCTCCATGAGCTGAGCTCAAAGTAAAGGCGTCTTATGTCTTCTCTGGAGGCAGAGGAACTTCACACCATTTTTATTTTCCCTGCTTCGTGCTTTTAGTTAAAGCAAACATAATCTCCATTCCAGGATGACATTTACTGATTTGCAGTCTCACGTTTACTTATTGGCAATCCTGAGGAATATTTTACAAAACAAAAAGATGGAGCTTTAATAGCTGGAAAAATGCCCACAATGACAGGGTAATAAATAAGTCAGATTGTTACAACCATAAATAGAGAGGTTACTTGGCAACCAAGATGCCTAATAAGAAACTTCAGATCCAGATCACGTTTATAAGTTCTCCTTCTATGAATTGGGCCAAATGTTGGTCTTGTTGTTGTAGTTGTGGCCTTCTTTTCCTAATTTGATTAAATGCCATCAAGTCATTTTCAACTCCTAATGACCGCATAGAAAATTTCTCTCCATGATCTTTTCCTAATGCATGCTAATATTATTTTTCAGCTTTCAACCCCCCTCATTTTCGTCACTCCAAATAGGGTTCACTATATACATCTCTAACAAATTGCCAACCCTCACAATCAGTTCTGCCTAGTTATTGCTGAGCCCATGTCATCTGCCCAAGGAAGCATATAAAATAAAATAATAAAGAAACAAAGAAACAAATAAATAAATATCTTCTCCCTTGAAGTATCCATTTTATTGATGCTCCTTCCCAGGATTTCAAAGGTTCACAGCCAGTTGCCTTAAAGTTGCTTTAAATGACTTTATAAGTCAAAAGAAATGCAGAATATTATGAGAAATCAAGGTATAGTTCTAAAAAACATCAGTTATATCTAGACTGTACAATAAGTCATACATTTTCTGTGGTAAGAATGCTCAAGTATAATTTTGTGCTGCAGGTAAAATGTCTCCTGGTATGTCCAATTGCACATCACTTTTTAAACAACAACTGGGCAATGCAGGTCATAATTCCAGAATCTGCTTCAACACATGGAGCATTTATCCATAGCTTGTAGAATAAATATCTAGATGAGTTTTCCAGTGGCCATGCTGACATGATGGGATAGTAATCCTGTCTTAGAGACACCTGATTGAGGAAAACTGTTCTGCTTTAAAACTCTGATGGATGACAGTGGTTTATTTGCAGAAATAAAGAGTTTATTTTTGTTGAGCAGAAGTTGCTCTAAGGTTACTTACAGTCTCTTTCATACATTGTAGATACGAGATGATAATAAAAGGCAGCATCCTTGTCTGGTGGAATTTTCAAAATTGCCTGAAACAGAGAAGAACTATAATCTGCAAATGTCAACAGAAACTCTAAAGTGAGTCACAAAACAGAAGGAAAACTATTCGGTATGATCTATGGAAATTCTCAGTCATCCAGGTCATGGTTGTCCCAAATATGCTTTTTCAAGAGGCAACAAGACTTTATTCTATAAGATTTAATTCCATAAGAAAGCATTCTGCTTAGTTACTTTTTATGGGCTGTTTCCAGACTTAACCATTGATACAAGTTAGTCCTGACAAATTCATCAGAAAGGATCTGGAAATTGCATCTAAAAAATGGACCAGAAGGGCACCTGCGTACAAGATAATAATGGAGGAAGATTTATTTTTCATGGCAGGCTCTCAACTATTCATTTTTTATACAAGAGACTACCAGGGCTGTAGGCTAGGCAGGAAAATTGAAACTATCCTGGAAAAGTACTATGGCGAACTTCTCTGGTACTGTTGCCAGGGCACAGCATTGACTTGTCCATGAAATCACTATGGAATGCCCATGGAATTGACCACAACATGAATGAACCTTAACAAATAATCAATACATTTATTCCCCATTAGCATTATTCAAAAGAACAATTGATTTTGAAGTTTTTTCTTAATTTTTAAAATGGTAAATTTCATTTTTTTAGTTTTTTTTATCCTTTTCCGATCTTGAGGTTTTTTCTACATAAGATAACATATTATCTAATAAATATTTCCATTTCATTCACAATTAAACCTGCTTCCCTACAAGTATTCATCAACTCCAAAATCACATCATCTTCCATCAGATATATTACATTCTTCTCTTTCCTGTTAGTTTTCCAGAGAAACAACATATCTATCTCTTCTTTTATTCCCATTATAATTTCATAATCTTGAACAAGTACTCGGCATATTCAAAATTGCAATCTTCCATATTCTGTGGTCATCACCAAGATCCATTAATACTGACCTCTACTATCCATTATAACTTGATCAAAAAGAGTTTGTCATAATGCTTTTTAATAAGATAGAGAAGGCATAGGGTAAATTACTAGCCTTAGCTGGATTCATACCATGTGCAGCATACTTTGCTAACAGTATGAAAAGGTTTTTGGCATCCCAAACATGTTAATACTATTGCATGCAAACTAAAATTTCTAATCTAAAGGCTCCCTTGCAACAGATGTTTGTCCATATGCCAATAACTAGGATGCAATATTCTGATGCATATTTAGAATGTATGCTATACTTACATTTTACAATTGATTCTATTTTTATAGAACTCTTTTGGCCCTTGGATGCCATGTTGTTCATGTAAATCCAGGTGCAGAAGAAGATCTTAAGAAAATCAAGCTTCCTAAAAAGTAAGCTCATTTATAACAATGATTGCCACAAGTTGTTTTATGTGAGTTTTTCGTGTAAAGTATTAAACATAGAGCAATCAGTAATTAACTATGTTTCTGCGTACAAGCAACATTTTGTGGTGCTGTGTCTTGTGGATAAGAATTAGCAGTAGGACATATTGTTAATGCCGAGTCATGCTGTTTAATAGTTCAAGTCTGCAGCTGATGACATAGCAGTTAATGGCTAAGCTATAGGGTTTATTTAACCATAAAAGGTGTTCAAAATTTAAAAATTAGTAATTGGAATCACAACCCCACCATATACATTGGACTTGTTTATTTACTTGCAACAGGGATTCATAATCTCATTTTCTGAAGAGTTGTTTGTCCTTATTTGGAAGAATATGAGGGATGCATCATTATTGATCTATGGTAACTATACACCAAAAGTGTCTCTTTCCCTTAAGAATTATTTAGTTCATATGAATGTAATATGAAAGAAGATAGAACAGATTGATTTGGATTTAAAATTCCTATTAATAATTAAAGTAGACTAAACATTTACTAAATTATAGATGTATACAGAATATTCTCAACAGCTCTTTGATTAATTAAAATGTAGGTCTATCTTTTTTCTGGTTTACAGTTACATGATGACAAATGGGTACAAGCCAGCTCCTCTTGATCTTTCTGAAGTTAAATTGTTACCTTCACAAGAAATATTAGTTGATAAACTTGCAGAGAATGCACATAATGTTTGGGCAAAAGAAAGAATAAAACAAGGCTGGACCTATGGTATTCAACAGGTAAAAATTACCCCAAGAAAGATTTCAAATAAAATTTGGGTGATTATAAAGGAAGGACCATATCTAGCTGAAGCAATATTATTGGGTAATATGCTTATTTCTTAATTAATACTTAATATTCTTGACAACTACTGCACGTATCTGAAAAACCTGGAGTTGTGTGTGCTATTGTGTATAGTAGGATGGCCTGTATTAATTTTTTTTTCACATTTAGTCTCTCTGTGTTTTGAAGCATAAATTATATTTATTTATTTAATTCAGTTTGAAAACACCCCAGTTCCTAAATGACTCTGGATAGCTTACTATTGAAAGAAAAACAACAGATACAGTATATAGAAGAAAAACTTTACATTGGTTCATAGAATGGACTGCAATGTAGTGATGCAATCAGTTGTGGGGATTAAGAGATTATTTGAAATATGTTTGGGCAGTCATTTGGGGAAGAAAAATGAAAGAAAGTCCTGTTCAAAAACTGAATATCTCTTCCCTTAATAATTATAGTCCTAGAAAATAGAAATTAAAGTATTAAAATGTACTGTTTTAAATTGCTCTGTATAACTTGAATGCTATATAAGTATTTATTTATTTATTTATTTATTTATTTATTTATTTATTTTTGTTGCACCTATTCTTTTTAGGACCTTAAAAACAAACGGAATCCTCGGCTGGTTCCTTATGTGTTATTGGATGAACGCACTAAAAAATCAAACAGGGATAGTCTTCGTGAGGCTGTTCGGACCTTTGCTGGATATGGATATAATATTGAGCCCCCAGATCAGGAAATAGGTATGTTAATAAATATTTTATTATTAGCATTTTTGGAAGCATTAAAGTATTTGTTAGATGTTTTTCTGTTCCTTTAACATTCAAGAATACCCTGTAGGGTTTTTCAGTATATTGATGTTTGAGTCTATGAGGAGAAGAATTTATTTACCCAAGGTGATGTCTTTTAAACTTCATGTTGGCACTCAGTAAATGTGGGGTACACTTGAATTATAAGAAAAAGAAAAAAAATCTCTTTGATAGTTGCTGTACTCTTCTTTTCCCAAGCCAAAATGTGAAAATAGAATGAATGCAGCATCTTTCCCTATTGTGATTAATGAAAGTTTGCAATTTCACAGCCTCTCTTGACTTATTCACTGTGTGTGTTATGATCATATCTTCCTTTCCCAATATAGGTTGCTTTCTTTGTTTGTTTGTTTTACTATGAGAAGAAGGAAAGACAATGAGAGGAAAAAAGAAAGTGCAGAGGCTATGTGTCATAATTCAAGAAAGAATAGCTAAAGGGGAAAAGCTTTGCTTTTCTGAAAAATGCTGCTTCTCTAAGAGCTGCAGATACACTTGAATATTAAAACACCCTCACTCCGAATTTTAATTTCTACAAGTGACAAATTTTTGCTTTCTGTATCATATATGTTTATATAATTATTGTATACCAAATATAATTACTTATAATAAAAGTAACTAATTATTTTCTGGCTGCTTCAACATTTTTTTTTTTTTTTGAGTACAAAAACCTGGTGTGTAAGAGCATCTAGACTGGGGGTCAAAAATGTCAAGATGAGAGTTTAATCACAATGTTGCAGCCCCCATCTCTCTTTTTTTGGACACTCCCCCCCAGGTGCCCCTTCTGATATGTTCAGTTATAATAACTTTTTGCATTGTATTTTTCACAGCTGATCAAACAGTGGAAAAAGTGAGCATTGATAAGATACGTTTCTTCAGAGTGGAGAAATCTTATGCAGTTGAGGCTGGAAAGTGGTATTTTGAATTTGAAGCTGTAACTGGAGGGGATATGCGTGTTGGATGGGCAAGGCCAGGCTGCCAACCTGACATAGAACTAGGAGCTGATGACCAAGCATTTGTATTCGAAGGCTGCAAAGTTAGTACGTTTAATTATAATCTGCTGGGTTTATACAGCATAGGTCAGTTCATAGAGTTTTATGTCATGGGCACAATTACACATTCATAATAAATCCAGTCCATTGTGGGATGAAGCATATAAAGCTTTAACCTCCAATAGGCAAATTTTGTTTTGAGTTAAAGTGCCTTCTCATAGACAAGTCATGCATAAGAGTTACCTATCCCCACCCTCCCTACTCATTGTTGCAAGAAAAGGAATTAAGGTTGCTTTTCCCTTATGAAAGTAATTGTCAAAACCTTTACAGTTGCTCTCCTTTTCCTGTTCAATCTCCATTATTCTCACCTCATTGATGGGGTATGAGTTGATGATGTCATGAAGTCTTGGCAGTATTCTTTATGAACAAATGTTTGTGTACCTAAATTCTGCCAGAATGAACCAATAAGAAAGCATGATGGGTTAGTTTCTGTAGTAGACATAGAGAAGGCTTGAAGGACAGGAGGAAGAGCCACTAACAAGGAAACTATTAGGCAAGCGCAGGTTGAGCTCATTCCAAGAAACTATTTTGAGAAAATTCCTCAGACAGGTTTCTTCTGAGTTTATACTAATGTAAAGTTAGGGAGTGGCAGGCACATTCAGACATGCAAAATTTTGTTACAGTAAAAGTAGATGTAGATCTGTATGACATTGGTTTTTTTAGCCAGGTCTACCTATAGACCAACAATTGCTAATGTAAATCAAGTACTTAACCATAATTTAATCTATAATACAATTTATGACAATTAAATTGCTTGTCATGGTTCCAAATAATGTTCCCAACCAGTACTGATAAGAACCCTCAAAAACACAAAGCATCAATAGATGTGAAGGGGGATGGGCTATTATGAAAAGTAGTTAAATACAAATAGATTTGCATTCTATTTGATATGTGAAAGTGTAATTAAGCAATTTTAAAAAAAACTGATGTAATTCAAATAGACATCAGGTAATGACAGCAATTGGGGCTGGAATTTTCATCACTATATCACAGATACTGACTTATTTTCCAAAATGTTTCATTAGTGATTGATGTGAAGGAGGTTTAGGTTTAGGTTAATTACAGCTAGGCTGATTTCCAGGAAAAATGGTTAATTATGATAAATATGTAAATAATCTGCTGATTAATAGGGGTGAAGACTTATAAGGGTAATATCAGTGCAGCAGAAAATAGATCCAATATTTCTTCCTGTAAAAAGTCAGTTGAAGTTAATTCTACTAAAATTTTAGAAGACAATTTGCTGCCTTGTTTATTTTTTATATATCTATTCATCATACTATGATGAACACATTTATATCGTAAGTATCATAAATATATTTGATAATCAAAGTTGATGCCATTAACAATTTATACCCAATCTGACTATGGAATATGGTCACCATTTACTGAAATCTTCCTACAGCTTTTGAATGTATATATATGAATATATATACTATATATTTTTGTTGGTTTTTAATTTTCTTTCTTTCTTTCTTTCTTTTGTATATTGTTTATTTTTCTTTCTGGATTTGTTTTGAGTAAATAAAAGCAAAAAGGCCACAATAAGTTTGACAGGAAAATGGTACTATTTTGTTGAACAAAAACCAATGAGGAATCTTATATGATACCTGAAAATATAACTTATTTAGTGTAACACAAGTTTTTTGTGGAATATATTTATTAATTAAACCATTTTATTTTTCAGGGGCAACGTTGGCATCAGGGGAGCGGATTCTTTGGACGAAACTGGCAAGTAGGAGATGTAGTAGGCTGTATGATCAATCTGGAGGACAAGTCTATTATATTTACACTCAATGGAGAATTGCTTATAACCAATACAGGTTCAGAACTTGCTTTTGCTGACTTTGAAATAGATAACGGTAAGCTGATTGCTGACCTTTAGAATATATCACAGCCTTATCTCTCAGTTGTCTAATAGGAGTTAGTGTAGGAGTGTATAGTATAATACAGCCTAATATAATAAAGTACATAGTCAGTAATTAAAAATAATTAATAATTATTTAATTAAGAATAATAAATATTCCAACAATGATAGCATTTTAGTTAGTTGTTGTAGAATTTTCTGCTGTCATTGAACTCATGACTTTTTAATATATTGGTTACTATTCAGCAATTTTTTAAATGTTGTGGTAAGTCTGTTACTTTTATTGACTTATTCTGCAATTTTATTTTATTGGCTTATTCTGACATTCTGAGAATCTCCATAGACACTTATTCTGACAGTTTTACATAATCATGGAAATACAGCACTAATTAAAATGAGAAAAAACAATTTACTCAGGAGAAATGTGTCTTCATTCACTGGAAACTCCTTTTATTCAAGAATGAAGCTACGGAATACAATTAATACCTTCTGCAATAGGACATGGTTCTAAGTAGCATAGACTTCAATATGCATTTCAGTATCTTTAATCTTGCAACCTCAGACAAAGTTCCTTGGATTTAAAGCCTGCTGGCCTCAGTAGAATTCATGTTTGAATAAAAACATTTAGTCAAGTATGTAAACGAATTGTAACAAATTCCACTTAAATTATGTTACTGTTTGTCCTGTTCAGTAGGTTTTATCATCAGACTGTAAAATTTGTTTGAGTCATTTTATTGTAAAAAAAAATCAGACTAGATGTATTTGCTATTAATGATATGTATATTTGTATTAATTCTAAGAGGATTAATCAGTATGCGTGTTATGTGTATAATTAAACACATGCAGATACATATGCAGACATAAAATCCTATTAGGAAAGAGAGAGTGAGATCTCATAATAGCTTTTCTTCTAATAGCTTGTTTATCTCTCCTCTTAAGGTGCAGTCATATGATTCATTCAGAGCATTCTAGAGACAATTGTAATTTTCTTTTTTCTTTTTCTTCCAAGATTGGATAGAAAAGCTATAAGACATTAAGTCATAAATACTGTTATATTTAGCCATTTCATTTACCTTCACTTCACTGCATTCTAAGTTGTAATTTTCCATATGATATGCCTTGTTCACTACCCAGATGTACCCATAGATATTGTCCTACTCTATCCATGTAACTTTGATCAATTGAGAATGTTATATGACTTTCTAGAGATTCTGTGAAAGGTATACTTTCCTTATTTTTATTTTTATTTTTACTTTGAAACTAGGCACCTATAGGTGATGTTATTTGTCTGGATATAATATTAGATCTAATATTAGGTATTAGCTGTTTCAAGGCTTCCCCTTTAAGAGGCTTTTATAACATTGTATTTACACTATCATGTTTACTATTCACCATTAGAAGCCATATATGACCATTTTTACTTTCATTATCTGGCATGCATAAACCAGGTCCCCCAAATCTAGAAAATATCTTTCAAGTTAACATACTGTTGCCCACATCTCACCAACACAATGGTGAAATTGCATGTAGTGATTTGTTGTTTTAACCATTCAGTTGTGTCTGACTCTTGGCAACTTTATAGGCAAGTAACTTTTCCTTGCTTTCCTATCAAACACAACTTCTTTTAGTTGTTGGGTGTTCATCTTTGTATCAGTTTTATTATTATTGTGTTCTTTGTTTGTTTCTTCTTGTTCCACTAACCATCACTGACTTTTCCAATGAATGCAAGACGTGGCCAAAGTAAATGAGATGTGGTCTTGGGATTTTGGCTTCTAATTTATACAATTCAGCAACTCTCTGTTGGTTGCTCTGGCTATCCATGGCAGACGCAATAATTTATGCTAGCACCATAGTTCAAAGGCATCAATTCTTCTTCAATTGGCCTTTCTTAGTGCCCAACTCTCATCCCCATACACCATTCAGTGTAGTGATACTTACTTAAAATTCCCCATGTGGGCATTCATAGAAAAAGTCTCCATAGAAGGATAGGTTTTATATCAGCCTTAAACTGAAGGTATGTTCATCATTTGTAAAATGGTACAATTAATTTAATGAGTTTTGACAGATTCATGCCTTTGCACAATCCAATGCACCATTCATTTTTAAATCTATGGCACTGCCCGCCATTTAAGTGGTTAACAGCTCTATCTTATAGACCACCTACTTTTTAGTAGTCATTATATTTTAACTATTTCCCCAAAAAGTGAAAGAATAACAAACCCAAATACCATGATTCTTGAATGTTCTCTTCTATTACTGTTTGCCTAAAATCCCCACTGGGCATGTTTAGATTCTTGTTATTTTATATTAATTGCTGTAGATCTAACATGATCAGGTTCCCATTAGCTCTCTGCTTTACAGACATCCAATTTATGCCTATCTAATATTCTTGTTAGTGATTTTAACATCATCTTATTGCTTGTTATGGAAGCCTTCAGGCAGAGTGTTGTTATTAGACTTAAAAAATGTTTTTATAAGACAATTTATATGTAGTTCAGGAACAGCCACTTCTTTATGTTTTAATCTGGGATACGTGGCTGCTGGTTGTTTGGCAGGCGGGAAGGAAGGAACGAAAGAAGGAAAGAAAAAAATATCTGTTTATATGACACTTGATTAGAATATTTCAATATAGTAAAGTTCTCATTATTTGGACAAAATACTTTTAGTGGGTATACTTTAATCACTTTTTAAATATTTTTTAAAAATCCTCAAAAGATGTCAATCACATCTACCCAACCCATCTGAGCGGGGAGGCAGGGAATGTTTTGGGTCCCATCCCTGAGGGAGATATACCTGGTGGGACCCAGAAGAAGGGATTTCTCTGTGATGGCTCCCTCTCTCTGGAATAGAGATTAAATTAATCCCCCAGAGATTAGAATGGCCCCCACTCTAATATTATTCCAGAAGGCACTGAAGACCTGGTTCTGCCAGCGGGCTTGGGGAACCCAGAGTGGGATGGAGCCCATTAAATGGCTTGTGTGATCTGCTGTCACCAGGGTGGCTGGGTGGGAGTTGGGGAGTGATTTTGTTTGTACTATATTAATTTATTTGATTCTTTTTGTTAGTTTTTATTGTTTTAAATGTAGTTTTATATTCTGTAAGCCACCTTGAATCACCATGGGCAAATAGGTGGCAATATAAATTCAACAAATAAATAAATAAAAATAAAAATAGTTTAGTCAAATCTAAATGTGATCTAAATCTAAATCTAACTCCACTATAATCTTTTGTTATTTCAGGTTTTGTTCCTATATGCTCACTGGGTTTGTCTCAGATTGGCCGAATGAATTTTGGAAGGGATGCCAGCACTTTCAAATACTATACAATGTGTGGGCTTCAAGAAGGTTTTGAGCCTTTTGCTGTCAACATGAACAGAGAAGTTGCTATGTGGTTTAGCAAACGCTTACCAACCTTTGTCAATGTGCCAAAGGGACATTTTCATGTTGAGGTAATACTAAGTAGTAAGAAGAGCCATAACACCATAAAGTATAATCCCTAATTAAGTACTCTGATAGGTCTGAGGTGTACATTTTGAATGTTGAGAACATCTCATACAAATATTCAAAATTGATAATCATGGGGGGTTTATAACCAGTCACAAAATGTAACAAGAAAGTAAGTCAGTGAAGCTGTTACTTGTGCCCTTTGGATCCCAGAAACATACTCTTTTATCTTTGTCTTTTTTCCTTGGGTAGAGGCCACAGTTACCACCATGCTTAATTTCCAAGATTCAGCAGGGCCTAAAGTGGAGGTGATACTAAAATTTGTACTTTATTCACTGCAGTGGAAATTTTCAATTTTCTTATATGAATATGAAAACATCTTTTAAATAATAAACAAATTACAATTAAATGGAACAGAGAGCCTATGGGACATAAAATGTTATTAGCAGGATGTTGATGAGCTCACCTTAACATTACCTATCTCCTTTGTGTCATTAGAATTTTATATAG
>JAOYMU010000001.1:104954963-104966743 GCA_025802295.1 Psammodynastes pulverulentus | reverse complement strand
TGCTTTTTATATCATAAAATAATAACAGCTTTTCAAGGTGGAAGAGCTATTATTTATGTAGTTGAAAATAACACACCATACAGACAAAAGATACCAGAAGAATAGAGGAAATTGCAAGGTCTACCAAATATTTATATATATATAAAATTAGGGCCTGTAAAGGGAGGAAAACAAGCAAAGCATCACACAACAAAACCAATATGATAAAAGTGTAGAATAACAGATTTGACTCCTGAACTGGATAACTCAATAGTGCAACATTTTGTTACATTTATGTCCTATTGTTTGGTCATCTGTTGTTTCCTCATTCTTTGTGTAAGATTGTGCTTGTCTACTGAGGAACAAAAATTGTTTTTTTTAACCATTTATTAACACTTCAAGACTTCAGAAGTCCTAACTTATTTCTCTCTCTCTCTCTCTCTCTCTATATATATATATATATATATCAAAGTTTGGTATATTTTCATATAATTTAGATTTCAAAGATTTTACAATAGGACCATGAAATGGCGCTGTGAATTTGAATTTAGACTACTGTGTTTTGGTCTTTCTGGTTTCTCTAAACACAAAGTAAGTAAATGTTGAAATGATGACAGCCTTAAATAAGTGAATATCAGAGCAGCATAGCATTTTCACTAGTTTGTGGACAGAAGCTGTATAAAGCTAAATTGAATAAATGTAGAGCAATACGTATTGAGATAATGACTCTTTTATTTTTGTCAGATGGAACAGTCACTGAGCCAAATATGTCTGCAACTTTTTGTCCTGACCACAAATCACCCATGGTGCTTTTTCTAGATCGTGTCTATGGTATAAAGGACCAAATCTTCCTACTTCACCTTCTGGAAATTGGATTTTTACCAGATTTAAGGGCATGTGCTTCATTGGATACAGCTGAGTACTGTTTGCTATTATACTCTAACTGTATTAAGGAGGTTTGCTTCGTGGTAGTATTGGGATGTAGCTAAGCACTATAATTTATTTTCTGAAATTAGAGTGTTGTAATATTAAGAGTTTTCATGTACATTTATCAGCAGTTTATAAATTTAAATAAACTGTGAACTGCCTTTTATTATAAACTTCTCGAGGCTTACCAAAAACATTAATGAAACAAAGCATTAATAAACAATGATAAAGAAGATAGTTAACATGAAAACCAAACTGCACTACTGAGAACAGCCTCATTAAAGATCTTACTCAGGCCAAGGTAAATATGTAAGTGATGAAAGGACAGGCTGCATATCAGGGGGGGAATTCAACCACCGCGGCCCACCTCAGGGAGGTGGTAGGGACGATTTGAATTGGTTCACGGAGCTGGTAAAAATCGCCCTTGGTTGGCCCTGCCCACACCTTCCCAGTCGCCTGGTCACCTCTTCTAGCTGCTCACTCGCTCGCTCAGTCCTTCCAAGCCACGCCCACCAAGCCATGCCCACAGAGCCAGTAGGGAAAAAAAATTGAATTTCACCCCTGCTGCATATCTACCTATCTGCCTGTCTTTTGTCATACATATTAGTTGTAATAAATGATTAGTGGTTTAAGAATAAAATAAAAGCCCCCAAACAGCCATAAAATCTGTAACTACAAAAATTGTGGGCCTAGCTAAAAAAAAAAAAAGGCACTGAAATTATCAGGCTTCAAAACTCATTGTACTTGAATCTACCATGGGGACTTTCTAATGTTCTTTCCCCTGCATAATCATGCTAGAAAAGTCCACTGCCGATAGTGTAATATTTATTCATATTAGTCTTTCCTGAAATGGTTGGTATTAGTGTTTATTTACTGATTTGATTAAGCCAATCAGAATAGGGACTTTGGAGGCCTTCTAGTCCAATCCCTTGCTCAAGCAGGTGACTCTATACCCTTTCAGACAAGCGACTGTCCAGTTTCTTCTTTAAAATCTCCAGTGATGAAAGCACCCACAACTTCTGATGGCAAACTTGGTTAATTGTCCTCACTGTTTGTTCTGAATTCCAGATAGATAAATAGATAGATAGATAGATAGATAGATAGATAGATAGATAGATAGATAGATAGATAGATAGATAGAAAGATAGATGGAGCTGATACAATAAAGATTAAATGCAGGTTGAAAGGAAAAAATGAAGGAAGAAATTGAGTAATTCTTTGGTTTTGAGCTACAGTAGACTGCTGTATGGATGCATTACTTGCAGATTGAGTATCTGCATGTTGTGATACATATAAAAGTAAAAACCACAAGAGAAAATAAAGAGAGTAAAAAAGAATTGTAAGTAATGAAAAAAGAAAATAGAAAAAGAATCTTTAAAAAGTGTTAAAGAAGCGGCTTTTCACTGTTCTTGACAGTGTTATGGATACATAAAACATTTCAGGCTGTAAGAACATCTTTTTCAGGAGGAAAGGAAAGACTGGTAAAAAGTATACCTTTTAGCTTTGATGATGTAGGGCTGTCTCCTATATCAAGCCAACAACCCTTTCGCTCTGTAGTATATTCTGGAAGTTCATTGACATCTATGCTTTTTCCAAACTATAAAAATAAGAGAGGCAAGAGCTTTCATCAACATGCATTCATGTATCTGGCCTGAAGGTCTTAAGTTATTGTGCGGTCCTCTGAGAAGAATTATGCTCAGAGTACTCAATAATAAAACAGAATACATATTAACCAGGCAGTAACCATATTAATGTGTATCTTTTATGCAGATTTCTCTAAGTACCACGGAGACAGCTCTTGCTCTAAATAGATATATTTGCACAGCTGTGTTCCCATTACTCACACGGTGTGCTTCTCTCTTTTTGGGATCTGAGCATTACATCTCTCTGATTGATTCCACTCTTCATACAATATATCGTCTGTCCAAAGGGCGCTCTCTTACAAAAGCACAAAGAGACACAATTGAAGAATGCTTGCTTGCTATCTGCCAGTAAGTATTTACATACAGACTTCTTCTTTTTCTTGCAGAAATAATATCTCTAATATAATTTACGTGACATTCATTGGGAGAGGAAACTTAGAACAGAAATTATGCCAGCAAAGAGGGTACAAGAGGAGGTTATGCATATACAGGTAGTCCTCAACTTACACCAGTTCATTTAGTGACCATTCAAAGTTACAACAGTGCTGAAAAAAGTAACTCATGACCAATTTTCACACAACCGTTGCAACATCCCTACGGTCGCCTGATCAAAATTCAGATGCTTGGCAACTGGTTCATACTTATGACCATTGCTGTGTCCCAAGGTCATGTGATCCCCTTTTGCGACCTCCTGACAATGGGGAAGACAAGTTCACTTAACAACTGGGTTACTGATGTAACCACTGCAGTGATTCAATTAACAATTAGGGAAAGCAAGGTCATAAAATGGGGCAAAATTCTCTTAACAAATGTCTCACTTAACAATAGAAATTTTGGGCTCAATTGTGGTCGTAAGTCAAGGACTGCTGTTATAATGGAACAAGGCAGGTTTAATTCACTTTGTCTATCTTCACTACAGAGTTTGACCCAAGTTAGCTTTAAATAACACATGTTCATGCCTAAATAAAGTCTATTAAAAGCAGAAGGTGCACTTGGGAGTGAAAAAAGCAACAATTTTTCTCCAAATTATACATCCAATTCTTTCTATGTGTTTGATTTAAGAGCCATATTAGTTAACTGAGCATCAGTTAATTGAGCATGTTTTATTAAAACAATATTTTTGAAAAATAGATGGGATTTCCTACCTAGATTCCTGATATTTCACACTTTGCTATAATATCATTATCCAACAATATTTTAAACTATAAATGCTAAATTATCCTAGTCATCCTAGAATATAAAAAATGGATATTCTTTTTCGTAATTAGGAGCAAACTTTTCTTTCAAGGAAATTCTCAGCTTTAGGAGCTATAGGAAGTGTGGGCAAGAATATGGTGAAATCACTGGTATAAGACCAGACATTACATTTTGCTTGCTTAATAATAAAGATCTAAAAAGAGGCGTTTGCATTATATATGATCTAATAAAGCTCCGTATGAATTCTTCCTTTATGATGAAATGAGTTTTTAGACAGCCTTTTTTTTAACCAAGTATTTGTATTAAATGTCCTGCATTTCAGCTGATCCAGTTTAATGCCTTGTGTATTCATTAAAAAGATTGAGATTACTGTGAACTTCTTTTTTAATTATAGCCACTTACGGCCTTCGATGCTACAACAACTTCTACGGCGATTAGTTTTTGATGTACCTTTACTTAATGAATACTGTAAAATGCCATTAAAGGTCAGTATTTCTATTTCTGCTGTGGCATTAAATATTTGAGGACTGCAAGTGCCTTTTTCCTGCTCTTCCCCATTCCCCATCTCCTGAAGTAAAGTTAGCTCTGCCAAATCCACCTCAGTTGAATTCGTTTGCTAGTCCAGGAATGTCTGATAATTTTTTTTTTCCACAAATTAAATCTCATATTCAGAAAGTGGAGAACATCAGAACCATCACAAGTTCAATACTACCAGAAAATTTCTTTTTTATTTAGATAAAGAAATCAAACATGCAAAAGCTCTATTTCTGAACATAACAATCAATTTCTCTCTCTCTCTCTCTCTCTTTCCCTTACTTGCACATACATTCCAAGGTTTTAATTCTAAGCATTTTTGTAGTACCTTCTTGAGTCAGCAAGCTCTTGGTCATTCTTTTCTCAGCCTTGAGCATCAGGAATCTTGTTAACAATAGCAATAGCACTTAGACTTATATACTGCTTCACAGTGCTTTACAGCCCTCTCTAAGCACTTTACAGAGGCAGCATATTGCCCCCAACAATCTGGCTCCTCATTTTACCCACCTCAGAAGGATGGAAGACTGAGTTAACTGTGCTGGTGAGGATCAAACTGCCGAACTGCTGGCAGCTGGCAGTCAGCAGAATTAGCCTGGAGTATTGCATTCTAACCACTGTGCCACTGCTCTTATATAATGGTTTGGTTTAGGCTAAGAATCATTATTTCCTGTCTCACCAACCTATTTGTTAGGAAAGTAACTATAAGCTGTAAGCAATGCAACTCTCATTGCTCTCAAAGTAAGGAATTAGAAATAATCTTGTCACAAGATCTTCTCCTTCTTTAACTCTGTAAGGGAACACACACTCTCTGAAATAACAAATTTGTAACTGAGAGATCTCTTGGGCTCACAGTTATTGCTTGTCCAGCAGGTGAAGGCTGTGGCCAAGACCTTTGCCCAGTTTTGGCTGGTGCTTCACTTCCATCCATTTTTGAAACAGGATGCCTTGACAATAATAACACAAGTCTTGATCACCTCAAACTACAGTACTGTACTTTATATGGGGCTAAATTTGAAAACTACTTGGAAGCTGTAATTGGTGCAAAATTGGGTCATTGTCTAACAGGTGAGAGTTAGTTCAGGCATGTGACACTAGTTTTGTGAGTCCTGCATTGCTTTTCAGCAGAATTCCAGATAGAGTTCAAAGTGCTGGTTTTAAACCTATACAACTTGGCTTCCAATTATTTTCAAACCATCTCCTTCAGTTTGAATCTCCCCTTCTGTGCATTTAATCCAGGGAAAAATGCCCTAGAGTTCCTAATCACACCCCAAAATTATTTGAGTTGGAATCCAGAAAAGATCAAAGGCTATCCTATTGTTACAAAATAACCTGACTCTGGAAGTCTGGATTATTTCACATTACTATCCACCTGATTTTTCATAATAGGAATTATGCAAAATGGGTGTGCATGTGGTGATGAAAGGTTTATTCTTATATAAATGTTATCACTGGATTTTATTATGTAGCTGGTTTTGTTGAATCTGGATCACATGACTGTATATGACCAATGTCAACTGATTTCTATAGAGGAAACCAAACATTAGAGAGTCATTTTGTCAGATATAGGCACAGTTCAACTGACTTCAACAGTATTGCTACATAATTTATTCAGTTTTTCCCTTTCAAAATCCATATATTTTGCTATCTCCAATGCGGTTTTGCATTATTTGAAAGCTCTTCCATTCACTGAAGATTTTGACATGTAGCATGTTCAGAACCCTCTGAATGAAAAAGATTAGAAGATTCTTATGAACCATAGAGCATGAACCCTGAGGTAGATAGCTTCAGTAGGGATGATGTTGATTAAAAATTGGGTGTCTTGTCTGAGATACACATATGTATTATCTGCGAGAGCAAAAATGTCTTTTGCAAGATGTGATCCATTTCATTGAGACAAATTTTGAATGTATGAACACTGAAAAGGCTTAATTCATTTCTTCACAACAAAAGCTCCATTGCTTTCCTTCTTTCTGTGGATTAAATGTTAGATGCATATAAGGGACAAGAAAATATCTGATTTGCCAACAAAATTTCGTTTTCTGACTGATAGCAACAGCTGAGTTATATTATTTTCCAGAAAGTGTTGATATCCATAGTGTAATATAAATCCAAGTACCCTTCTTTATACTATGGAAAATACATTGAAAGGCAATATTCCAAATGTTTTTCAATGTATATTGGGTAAAAAGTATGTTATTTGTATAAATTAATACAAGGTTTGTTACATAAAGAATAAAAGGTCATAATCTGCAATATATCATATTAATACATGTTGATTTTCAGTTTGTTTTAATATATATTTTAAATGTATTTTTCTGTGCTTTTCACAGCTTTTAACAAACCATTATGAGCAATGCTGGAAATATTATTGCTTGTCTTCAGGGTGGGGCAATTATGGAACAGCAGCTGAAGAAGAATTACATTTGACTGAAAAACTTTTCTGGGGAATATTTGATTCCCTCTCTCATAAGGTAAACATAAAATCTCAAATTAAAAGGCATTGCTTGAATACACATACACCAATACAAGCTGAAAACAAATACACCTAGAAAAAAATGTGTCCTGTTTATATCACATTCACAATCTATGAGAACATAGTGATTAATAAGAAGTTAGATAATAACACTTTTCCTCTACTACCGTATGTGAGATACATGCTGGGCATTGTTAGATCGGATGCTTCTCTTACGCAAACATACAATTTTCTACTATCCTTATTTTGGCCTTTTGTGAGAAAGACCAAAACAATATTGTGTAAACATGTGGTCAGAATAGAACCTTAGACTGATAGGAAAGGCTCACACAGCCATGTTTCACCTGCTGTAGATTGCGGTAGATGTTTCATCTGCAGTAGATTGTATCAGAAGAGGTGTTGTTCCATTCAACCTATTGTAACACACAGAGAGACATACACACACATTCTTATTTTTCTTTCTTTTCTAAAACGTGCTTCTCCATTTACTATCAGCATCTACTAATGCTGCTTCTACGGGGCTTTTTTTTGCCTTAACTAACACTTCGCATGTTTTTTTATTGGACTTTCCAACCAGTTCCTATCTCTCCTGCAGAAGTATGATCCAGAGCTCTTCCGAATGGCCTTGCCTTGTTTAAGTGCAATAGCTGGGGCTTTGCCACCAGATTATTTAGACACTCGAATTACCTCATTTTTAGAAAAGCAGACGTCAGTGGATGCTGAAGGAAATTTTGATCCCAAACCTATCAGCACAGTGAAGTGAGTCATAATATCTTTACTTTTTGTAAGGATTCTTATTTTGTTATTTAGCACTGCTAAGAAATACACTGATTCATTAACAGAATGTAATACACATGTTCAAAATATATTTGTTATTACACTGAGTTGTGTATAGTCTGTTTTTCCTCTGACGCATGTATACTAACTGATCAATTGGTGAGTGGTACTTGTGGTCTAAACATAAATCTAGGGTAAGAAAGAACTATTGTTTAGATTCCAACTCCCATCAGTCCCTGCTAGAATGGCCAAAGGCAAGAGTTTGTGGATTGTAATTCCAAAAATTTGGAGGACTCTAGATTGCCACCAGCTGGTCAACCCTTTAATCTGGAATAGAATAGTAATTGCAAGATGCAACTTTAATAACATTATCTTCCAGTCTCTTAATGTCATATTGTAATACATAACTAAAAATTAATATTAATACTTAATCACATATTTCTTAATCAAATTAATACTAGTACAAAGTTTTTAATGCTATAAGATGCCTGGAGTCAAATTTATTATTATTTGTTAAATTTATTTGGCACCTGTTTCACCATGGGGCTATTCTATGCAGTTTACAATAATAAAAAGGAAGAAAATAAAAGGAGTGTAAACAGAAGTAAAACAATAGAACAATAAACAAAACAATGAAAAAGAACACAATAAAATACATCAGTATGATAAACAAAAATTTGGCTGGATGGATAGCAGAGTGCAAGGTAGGGGGAGGGTGTGTGTGCCATCAATTCAGCAGCCACTCAAGTGTGGAACTGCCCCATTTGGTGCCCAGGCCAAACAGCAGAGCCAGAAGGAAAGATAGGAGGATGGGAGCAGATGTTACCTTAGAATGCAGAGGTGGGGGAACTGTGGCCTTTTTAATGACTTATAGACTTCAACTCCCAGAATTCCTGATCCACCCATGCTGGCTCAGGAATTCTGGGAGTTGAAGTCCACATGTCATAAAAGAGCCATAGTTCCTGACCTCTGCCTTAAGAGGGTAAAATGTTCCAAAGGGCAGGCACTCCGCTTGATTAGACAGCCATATAAATTTGTTTGTTTGATTGACTGAATGATTGTTGATTGATTGATAAATAAACAAACAAACAAACAAATAAATAAATAAATAAATAAATAAATTGTAAACAGAATTATAATAACAAAACATAGTTTCATATATTTAGTGAGGGCATCATGATTTAAACTCTTATATTATTTGTATAGATTGTTCCGTTTGTTTCAGAAAAGAATGGTATGAACTAGTATGGTACTACCTAACTGAAATAAGTTATATGTAATATATCCTTTTGGTTTTTAGTTTTATACTTCCTGAAAAGTTGGAGTTTATCGTCAACAAGTATGCTGAACATACTCATGAAAAATGGGCCTGTGACAAGGTATGGATTATTATAGTTCTAACAATTGCCAGAAAAGAACAGCCACCACCACCAATCAAAGTGAACTTTAGAAATGTATTCAATATGTCTCCATGGCTGTGAGACTATAGTGCAGCATATATTTCTAGCAAGGTGTTTCCACAGTCTTTTTTCTTTTCCTCACACCTGTGGGTTTCCTGACAGCTTTTAAGCCTATTATAAATTGTCATTATATTAGAACATGTGCATTTCAATTTTAGCAATTGGAAGAAATTTTGACTTACATGCAATTTTTGAATAATTAGATGAATTAAGAGTAGGGATGGGAAACGGAAGTTAAATTCACACCACATTTCAAAGGAGGACTAAGGACTATAGAAAGGATGAGCCATTGTACATGTGTGGGTGGGGCTTGGTATTTTTGGCTTTTAAAAATCTGCTTGTCTATTCAAAAGCTTACATTATTCATCTATTTAACACCTCAACATGACAGAGAACTGGGTTTTAATTTTCAGCATTCCAATGGCCACAAAAAGGACATTCAGAGATCATAGATTGGCTTTGACTTCTTTTTTATTTACAAACTTGGTTCATTGTTCTTTAAAATGAAAGACAAAAACATATTAATAGAATAACTATTTTAAATGTGGCCAGATAGAGCCAAATTTAACGTGGCCAGACAGAGCATCCTAAATTCTTAAACTTTTTTGTTGCTATTACCTTTGTTATTGGTTAGCAGAGAAGTGTCATTAACTATATAAAGTTTCTGACCCACACTGAGAATTCTAATTGTCTATAGTTTGTAACAGTCTGTGTGCATTCTGATGAATGTTTGTGGGCTGAGGAGCAAGTCAGCTGTCCATTACTATTCTCCCTACGTCAATATAGATATTATTCAAATAAAAATATGGTTTGTGGTTTTATTTTTCTCAATTTTGTATTGTTGCCTTAATTGCCCTTTCAATAAAGTTATATAGTGCTTTGGAATGCTCTTTTCGTCAGAGAGCAACCTTTAAATTTTGATGTACATAAAGGATTTATATTTTCCAAGTACAGGGAGATGAATTGTCCTTAAATGGCTGGTTAATTCTTATGCTTTCTGCATGCCCCACCTGTGCTGCAAATTCCATGCTGCATATCTGGTTTTCAGCCAATCTCTTTAACTGTCATTCTTGTAAGTCCCTTTTTCATCCTATTTGCTTGCTTTGATTAGTCATTTTTCATTATTCTGAATCCTGTAGAAAACATATGCTGAAGGGGGAAAAAACAGAATGAAGCTCCAGAAAGCACAATTAAGCTAATAAAAATAATAATTGCTTATAACTAGACATGTTCTTCTAATTCATATAGGAATCTCCCCACTTATTGATGTATAAATCAGAGCATAATATTGAGATGGAATTTTCTAACAAACCACCTGTGTGATGATTTTGCTTTCCAGTTTTATGTATGAAATTATCTACCTGCCCATGCGATCTGTATAATACTGATAAGAGCTTCTTCTTCTATGAAGCCATTATTGTTTGTGCTTTTTTCGAGTCCTGCATAGGACAGCAAACATTGGTTTTTTCCTACTCATTAAAAAGGCATTGTATGTTAATGACCATTATAACTATTCCAAACAATTAATTCCTGGAATTAATTATGCAGTGTGGATTATGCTTTTATTTCCAGAGTAATTGTGGATGGAAATATGCTCCTTTACTTGATGAAAATATAAAGACACATCCTTTAATAAGACCTTTCAAAACCTTGATTGAAAAGGTAATGAAGATAAATTTAAATGTTTTTCCCAGGCAAGTGTGGGGTACAGTTTGCATTAATGTCTATCAATGTTCCATTTATTTTGTCAATGGAAATAAAAATCTGAAAATGTAAAATGACTAATAGGCTAAACTATAAATGGAGGTGTATTTTTTGTATTCATTTTTTTAATTTAAGCTTTGTTTTCTAAACACAGACATATGTATACACTTGTAAATATTTAGTATTCATGACTATTGCCAATTATATTAATTTGGTTCATACTTTAATATGAAGTGACTTAATTCATATTCCTGGAATTAGAATACAATTATCTTCTAGTTTTCATTTTCCTTGATATTGCAGTGCTATTTTTCAAATCCATAATACATACAAAAATGCTTATATTATAGTACATAATTTTTTTAAAAAAGATATGATGTATAATACCTCGTGAACATCTATATGCTAAAAGGAAATGCATAAAAAACATGGTGGAATTTTTGTGCTTATAAAAATATGCATAAAAAGTTTTGTGCAGAGTTTTAAAGAAAAAGAATCTGAACTTGAGAGAATGTTATACATATTTATTTCCCAAGATCATCAGTAGCTGGTAGGGGGAATTGATATCTCAAAATCAGCATTGAGATCATGTGGAATTGAGCAAATGTTCCAGTGGGTCTTCAGTGAGTTTTGTCTCATGGAACACAAAACGTGTGTGTGTGTGTGTGTGTGTGTGTGTGAGAGAGAGAGAGAGAGAGAGAGAGAGACAGAGACAGAGGCAGGCAGGCAGGCAGGCAGGCAGGGTCAGTTGACTGCAAACTTGCATGTTTCTTCCTGGGGGGAAATATTTTAGATTTTTTTTTCTACATGAAACATAAGATTCTTTTAAAGGAAAAGGAAATCTACCGATGGCCTGCCAGAGAATCTCTAAAAACCATGTTAGCAATGGGATGGAGTCTCGAAAGAAACAAGGATGGAGAAAATATGACTCAGCAACGTGAAAATGAAAAGCTCCGTAGCATATCACAATCTAGTCAGGTAAAGTAAAAATAAAGCAAAATGTAAGATTCCTGTTTCTTCAGAACTAATGCTACTTTTATTTTTATTTTATTTTTTACTTTTGGGGGGGGGGGGAACGGAGAGTTT
>JAOYMU010000001.1:104935272-104948521 GCA_025802295.1 Psammodynastes pulverulentus | reverse complement strand
AAATCGGAAGCACGTAAGTGAGCCGCGGCCGGAAAAGTTTGGGAACCACTGGCCTAACAGATAACTTAACATATCCACTATGAACCTAAATATCTTTGCTGGCAAAAATGTATAAGTAGCCCAGATTCCTTTTAGCGTATTTGTGAAATTGGGAAAAATACATCACTTACATTTATTTAAAGTGAACTGCCACTTTAAAGTGTTCCTTTGAGACTTATTCACTGTGGTGTTTTGTATTCACCACCAGTGAATAGAGTGGTATCATCTAAAATAAGCCAGCTGATTGCTTAGCTCTAAACCAAGATAATTTATGAAGAAGTTTAAAAACATTAATCCCAGCACAAAACTTTGAGGGAGTACACTTATTTTCTTCCATTGAGAAAATTGCTTATTTGTTTTGCATTCTGGTTTTAATCAAATAATAATATTGCTAAACTGTTCAGGAGTTTGAAGATATCTGCCCTACATTCTATGTTCTGGATGGAAAAAAAGGGAAAGCCTCATTGTGATAACAGCTAAAGGTTTGTTAGATCTCTTCAAGCACTATGTAGCACATAGAAAAGCAATATGGAAAAGAATTATCCCTAAGCAGATAATTTTTATTGATGTACCTCCTTTCTCTACATAATACTTATAATCACATATGTAATGACATATATCATTATAGCAAATAATGCAATATATATCTCAATGCAATGATATGATCGATGGCTTAGCACATGCATACTATATTTTGATTTTAAATTATTATTTTTTCTTGATTTCTTGATGATATAGGGAATGGTAGAAGTAATAGCAGAAAACTATCATAACATTTGGGCAAAAAAGAAGAAAATGGAATTGGAAAATAAAGGTAAGAATGAAATGTTTTAATCAGCACCTGCCATTTGATATAGGAATATATGAAAATACCAAAAACATGATGTAATTGTCTATGACTATTTTCAAAATTTTGCTATTGCAGTAAGCATTGCTAAGTTATAGTTTTCCTATAGGAGGAGGTGGTCATCCATTGTTGGTACCTTATGATACATTGACGGCCAAGGAGAAAGCTCGAGATAGAGAGAAAGCCCAAGAACTATTCAAATTTCTTCTTGTAAATGGCATTGCCATATCTAGGTAAGTTATGCATCACATACAAAGAACATTTTCTATTCAAGTGTTTTGTACTGTGTGATTTTAGCAAAAGCTCAAACAATCACTTAGTGTCTTAAATGAAATAAGAGGAAATTTTATATGCACAACATACACATGGTACTCTATTAATAATCACATATTCAGGGAACCATTCAAAATTAAGAGGGTGCTGAGCAAATGGTAGTTGTGATCCTAGTTACACCAGTCTCAACCTTCCTGCATTCACATGATCACAATTCAGACGCTTGGTGCCCAGCTTGCAATTTTGACATTGCATTATCCTATGGTCTCCTGGTTACCATTTGAGACCTTTTTTTAGCAGCTTCCTCCAAGCAAAGTTAATGGGAAAAACACCAATAAAATATAAATGATGACCCCATGATATCCTTGCTTGGCACAATCACCTGCAGTGATTTGCCAGCAGTGCTGGAATTTCCATCACCAAGTGGTGTAATCATCTGATGTCATGCTTTATGACTTTGGTGCTTAGTAAGGGAGAATCTGTGGTCATGTAATTCCCAGCTATGCAAGTTGGCAGGCTTTTTTCACTTATGGATGCATTAGTTGGTTTGTACAACTACCTAGGAACTTTTGCCTTCATAGAAAATGATATCCTACCCTGGCCTAAGAGGCTCCATAGGAAATTGATAGAAGAGATTATAATTATTGGTAACATTTAAATAAGAACGAATTGAGTAGCAAGTTGCTAGCCATGTTATGGATTGAGAGAAGGTGGTCCTCCCTTCAGTTTTTCTTCCTCTCCCCCCCCCCCCCATACCTTCTATTAAGGCATAAAAATCCAGCTTTTCCATAGAAATATGTCCCATTTGTGGCATCAGTCAAAGGTCAAAATATTCTTAATTGTTTTTTGCTTCCCAGAGGGAAATATATTTTGACGTTAGGCACCAATAAATTTTATTTTCAAAGGTTTTGAGATCTTCATTTTCCCATCTTTTCAAAGTTATTCCACAGCTAAACATAGTCTTGATGTTTCATGCCTCTCTTTCATACAGATAATTCCTTTCTATTAGAACGGGCCAGACAATCCCAGGACTGAAAATTGCTCAATTGATGGGAGGAGCATCAAAGATAATCAGTATTTGACTGGGTTGGAGGGCACTATGGGCAATCATATTATTTGGTTAATGAAATTCAGAAATAATTTCCATTGCTTCTCCTAGTATCTGATGGAATTGCACATAATTTGGAAAAACATTATTCAGAATTATTCAGAATTCAGAGGAGTGTAAGCATAGCACTCTCTTCAACTCTTTAGAGCAAATGCATAGTCTTTGTAATCATGTAAAATATGGGGAGTCTTGATATATTTTGATCATGATATAAGGAGAATAGAGATATACTTGTAAAAAATACAAAGTGCAATGTTATTTTCACATTACTTTCAGCCTGTTAATGAGAGTATTGGAAAGTTTAATTTATATTTATAAAATTCATGCTTTCTACATACTGGCTACAAAAATCAGAGTTCTGCTACAGTTGTCTTGCTGTCAGTGACAATTAAAATCAATTTTTTAAGAAAATAAATAGATATTAATACCAATCTCATCCTGGTTGGCCAGTAAATATATGCTCCAAACAATCTTGTAGCTTAATTTAAGCAGGTAAGTGCTGAATACCATGTTGGATCATCTGAATTTTTAAACGTAATTTTTAATAAACTGATTTAAAGTAAAAATATACTTGCTAGATTTTTTAAAAATTACAGGTTGAACTTTTGTTTCACTAGAGGCTTAAATGACCTGGAATTGGATGCTTCATCAATGGAAAAGAGGTTTGCTTATAAATTTCTCAAAAGGATCCTTAAATATATTGACTCAGCTCAAGAATTCATTGCACATTTAGGTAGGTTTTGTTAATGTTTTTAAAAGCTAATAATGAAAAATACACATATTGTTGCACCATTGCTTACATTAAGTATTTTTATTAGCATTGTATTTATTACTGGTACTGTACTAATAAATATTCATTCCCTCATGAGAAGATGTGACTCAAAGAGGTTTTAGATTCTTCTACAAACAGGATATGTTAGAAGAGGTGGAGACCCTGACCAGTTTTTCTACTGAAAAATTGAAACCAACTCAATGTCTTCTACCCCTGGTTCGCTTCCTTCAGGATGCATTTCTGTGATCAAGAGACAAGATGACAAACTAGCTATGAACATGGTCTTACATGTCCCAGTATTTCTTCTTCAGAGCGGAAAGGGGACTATTATTCTTGGCCACATGAAGCTTTCATCTTAATAGGAATGGTGCCTTGTAGGAAGATTCAAATAGGAGAATTAATGTCATTAGGAGTTTAGTTCTATGTAATATTTTCCTAATCTTTCTTTGCTTCTTCAGCTACAAATTGTATGACTTGAAAAAGATAATTACATAATGGAAGTTTGTTTGTTTATTTGTTTGTTTGTTTGTTTGTTTGATTGATTGATTGATTGATTGATTGATATGCTGCTTTTTCTCCAGAAGCTTAAATGGGGATATTACTTCATTTTATTCTGTCAGCAACCAATCTGTGGAGATGAAAATGAAAGAAGGAAAGAGAGTGATTGGTTAATATCAATTTCAGTAATTGAAGGTGTTTGTTTGTTATGTTTTGTTCCAGGAACTCAAGACAATGTCTTCTGTCCTTCTTTTTCCTCCCACAATAAATCCCTGTAGAGAAATTTGAGCTGAGGGCTAGTGTCCAGCCCAAAGCCACCTTGTGAGCATCCATAGCTTAGGATGAATTTAAATTAAGTCTCTGTAGTCTTTATACAACACATTGGATTCAACACAACACTGGATGTTTTTAAAAAATTCTCTAATATGTAAAATAAAGTTTTAATAAGTGAAAGCAGCAATTAAAAAACTTACTCCACATATTATTTTCTTAGCTTGATTTGCACTTGTTTTCAGCTCTTGAAAACTCCAAAGCAGCTCTATAATCTTCAACTAGTTCTTCCCCCTTTTCTCACTGAAGCTGCAAATAAATTGAGCAGAATGCAGAAGAAAGGTACATACAAAAGCTACATTAATGTTCTCTACAATGGCAATTATTTTTTCAGAAAATTCTTTCAGAACTAGGAATTGGGCAATATGAATGGAACTTTCTTACATTTATTCAAATTTATAAGTTTGCAAGTAGTTTTAGTATTGACTACATTCAAGGGACAGGATCAATAAATAGTACCATATGTTTAGCCTCCCTGAAGCATAAATTGTTGCTGTTTCTGGAATTTCACAAGCTTAAATAGTGTGATAATAATCTGCCTAATGTTGTTTATCTTTACATTGTTTCTTCACAGAAGCCATTGTTACCAGTGGAAAAACTGAGAAATCTCCACATGATCAAGAAATCAAATTCTTTGCCAAAGTGAGAAATGTGTTATCTAAAACAATCTTGTTTAATTCCAACATTCTGATAATTTTGAAAGCTATGTGTAGAATAAAACATCTGACTTCACTGTAGATGATAGAAGAAATCAAGAGAAATAAAAAATAAGAAAAATATATAATGTTCCAAAATTATTGTACGGAGGTACAAGTTTAAAAATTGTTCTTCTACACAGAAATTGTAGTGATTCAAATTCAAATTTCTTTTCAGATTCAAATTCAAATTCAAAATTCAGTATTCCATTTAAGCCATAAAGTCAATAGTAGTAAATCCACTGAAACCATAATTTCACCAATATTATTTGTTTTCATAGTTTATTTTATTATCAATATTTCTATGTTGAGCTTTATCTTACGATTGTCAGTGGTTCTATGTCACTGATTAGTAACTAAGATGTTATAAGCATACATGAAAGTAATGCTGTGATAGTTCTATAGACTGCTGTTGAGCACAAATGGTGTTGAGATACAATATTCTAATGATTGATTATAGTGAGATATCATACACTTGGGTTTGGTATAGGGTTTCTCCTGCCATAGTAGATAATTGGCTTAGTATACAGGGAGCGTAGAGCACTGTAATGAAGAGCTCTCATTCTTCATAATTTTTGTGATTTATGTATTCTTATAGTCATAATCCATGGTATATATACATCTTTACTTCTTTAGGTTCTGCTACCATTAGTTGACCAGTATTTCACCAGTCATTGCTTGTACTTCCTCTCTTCCACAACAAAGCCACTCGGTAGTAGTGGATATGCTTCCAATAAAGAAAAAGAAATGGTAGCAAGGTATGTAGAAAGAAAAACATGTATATAGCTATGTACATTAAATGAATCAGTAATGGAAATAGTTGCATATGATTCTAGTCAATGTGCTTGTGTCACAGAAATGTGTCATATCTGACAATAAAGGGTTTTAATTTTGAGGAAGGTAGTTACTATGACATTTACTTAAAGATTACATATATCCTTACCTTGATTACTACTATCACTATGAGGAAAGCTAACAGAAGAACTTAATATATTCCTAAAGTAATTCTATGTTCTGTCATATTTAGGAATTGATTCTCCTATATTTTTGCTGTAAACCATTCAACCTTTAGGCAGTCTGGAGAATAAGACTTTCTTCTAATATACAGAGAGTACTCAGTACATTTTTAAAAAGATCAGTGGGTATTTATTTTATTGAGCTTTAGATCTCTTATTTATTTTCTTTCCTCATTTCTTAAGGTTTTTAAAATCTTTATTTTAAAACATATCAATTATCAATAAATTAAATTATTAGTGAAAATATTGGCACACAAATGGGGAATAAAATATTTTAGGTATTCAAATTACTAATACATCACAACCTTACTTGACTTTACTGAGCAGATATCTTGATCTTCTCTGAAGTATATACAAGATAAGGTGATTCTTCCGCTCAGTGGAGGTTTCAATGGGCTCCAATGGCCCCTGGAAAGTTGGACTTTTAAAGTAGATGACAAGTATCAGCTAGCAAAGTGTGTTTTCCTCTCAATTGGTGAATGTATACCAGCATTTTCACAATTAACATTGTCTGATTGCTGAAAAATAGAACTAATAAAATAGAATTTATCATTTCTCCCTAGTTTAAATTGTAAATTGTATATAGCAGGGGTGTCAAACTCACGCCCACGGGCCAGATGCATGACATGCTGGCCACCCCCACCCCCTGGCTTAGCAAAGCAGAAAAAAGGTCATGATATGTCACGTGACAACATGACACCGAGAATTTGACACCCCTGGTATATAGCATTTCAGAAACTATTTAACTTCAGAAATAGTTAATAAAGTAAATATCACAGGAAATAGAGGTGGTTTTTTAGAATAATATTTACTTTTTTCTAGGTGTTAAAATATGTAGGCTTATTATAGTTCTAAAAACAGTGACAGCAAATGTTTTTCAAATTAAAAGGAGACAGTTTTTGCTTAATTGTTATCCACGCAAATACTTTTTGTGTATACTTCATCCTCTTTTATATTTTTTGTTTGTTTTAGCCTTTTCTGCAAACTTGCTGCTCTTGTTAGACATAGAATTTCACTGTTTGGTAAGTTAAAAAAAGGTTTTGAAGAAGTTTCAAAGTACAGAGTTTAGTTTGAGTTGCTTCTTAATTTGTGACAAAATGCAATGTCATTTTTTTCCCTATGATGAAGCACTATGCATCACTTCCCACTGGAGGAACAATGCTGTATGGTCTTCTAATGTTTATATTTGCTGCTTTTACAGGATGTTTTATTTCCTAATTATTCTATTATCAGTAATATGTAATATGTAATATGTCTCTTACTGTCTAGACAAAACACATTGCTGTGCAGGGAAGCTATATGATTAAATTGTAAAATAGAAATGTGATTATTAACATATTTTTTTTATTTATTTAGCGTAGAGCAAATACATGGACTTATAGTGGTTCAAATGTTAATGTCCAGTCCACCCAGTCATTCAAGGACAGGTTGAAAAAATCAGTTGCATTATTAACACATTATTAACGCAAATATTAATGCACTATTTTACTCTTTACATAAATCAATTTACTACATATATATTTGATCTGTGTTCTGTGTGGATACAATATTTTTATGGATGTTAACAGTTTATGGATTATGTTAACAGTCCCAACTGAAACTCTTATGTCACAATCCAATTTTTCTGGACCTTCACTTTACTTAAATCTGGTGTTTAGGTCTCATTTAACAAGTTCTGTTAGTTCTGTCACTTTCACTTGTACTTATCCATCCAATCTGCTGAAATGTCTTAATTAAGACATTTAGAAATTAATTAAACTATATAGTAACTCCATTGCCATTATTAAATTATGGGTTCTATTTAACATTTAACGATTTTGATACAAGCCCTGGGCTTAATGTTTCTTACTGTCTGCTATCTAATAACTTACTTAGAAAACAAGGAAACAACTAAAAGCTATTGCAGGCTAACCCCAGAATACTTATAACAAAGTTAATGTGATCTTATGGTGTTTCAGAAGTTGGTATTCCAGGTGTTATGCAGCAGGTGTAACAAATCTTATTAGAAAGGCTCTCACTCCATAAACTCTTCCCAAATAAAAAAATATTTTTTTTAATAAGTGAAATATCAAAGCAAAGTATTAAAGTTAGGTAAAATACCAATTCTTTTATGGGATTTATTTTTAAAAAAAATGATGAGAGGTTTATTCCATCCTGATGAAGTTTCAGGATGGAAGTATTCCATTTCAAGCAAATAGAAGAAAGGGAGAAATTGGGTGGCCCAGCTGAATGATGAATAATGAAGAAAGTAATATCTTAACTACAAACACTGTGATAAAATATCAATCCCAATCAGCTATCTTACATTGTTCTAAGAATAGGAAGCCAAAGTAGGTTTTTTTTCAGTAAGGATCTGAGGTTATGAATATAAATGTGAAATAGAGGTTCAGATAGAAGGTAAGGAAGTTGTACTTTTGTAGTTCTTCTATGAATTTCAGGTAACTTGTAGCTAACTATGACATAAATAAAGGTGGAAAGGTTATGGGTTTATTGTTTAGAATAATTATGGAGTTGTAATACAAAACAAAATGCCACAACAAAATCATGTTCAGAGGAGTCATGTCTCTATTGACATTTTAAATCACAGGTGAGTAGCCTGAAAATGACATGTGGCCTCCATAGCTTCAATGTAGACCCTTCACTAGACCTCTAGATTGCACTGCAAACATCCTGAGTTTATCATAGGAAATTTTAAAAATGATTTTAACTAGTATAATTGGTGGAAAGGCTGCTACAAAGAAGTTGCTTATCCATACTTAAAATATAGAAATATTAATGGGAAATTTTTTACAAAAGGCAAGCATTAATGTCTGAGTAGTATTTGCATGCTTAGATGAAATAGCAAGAAAAAAGACAAGTTTCAACTTTCATTATTAGAATAGGATAGCAGATTTCCCTAGTATAAATACATTTGGTGCACATTTTATTTAAAAATAATTTTCTTGGTGTAGAGAATTTTTAAAGAACAACAGTTGTTATTTCCTTCCATTTTGATTAGGTAGTGATGCTGCAACAATGGTTAGTTGCCTACATATCTTAGCTCAGACTCTAGATACAAGGTAAGTTTGATTATTTACTCCTGTTTTCCATTCCTACCAGTCAGTAGTAAAAGGAAGAGAAACTGTGTTGGGCTGCTGCAGCAAGATAAAGTAAAATACAGTCTCAGAGCATGATAAAAGCTAACAAATTTATTACAGGTTAGGCTTTCATGGGCAAGAGTTCATTTCCATGGATCAGTAAAGTGCTCTGTTGTTAGATATTAAATTGCCATTAGGTTCTTTGTGTTTTTGCTGCCAGTAATGTAACTGAAGTATTGTTTTTCCACATTTTCTCTCTACAATTTCTACCCATTCATATCCATATTTAAGAAATGGATAAAACCTGGACTCTTTTTCTTTTCCACTATATAATTTTATGAGAAAATTTCATATTCTACACAAGTAGTCCTCGAATTATGACCTCAATTGAGCCCAAAATTTCTGGTGTTAAATGAAATATTTGTTAAGTGACTTTTATTGCATTTTACGACCTCTGCAGTTGTTAAGTTAGTAATAGTGTTGCTAAGTGAATATGGTTTTCCCATTGACTTTGCTTGTCAGAAGGGCGCAAAAGATGATCACATGACCCCAGGACACTACAAACTATCATAAATATGAATCAGTTGCCAAGTGTCTGAATTTTGATCATGTGACCATGAGGATGCTGCAACAACCATGAAGTGTGAAAAATGGACATAAGTCACTTTTTTCAGTGCCATTGTAACTTTGAATGGTCACTAAATGAACTGTTGTAAGGTGAGGACTACCTGTATAGATAGATGTATATATATAGATGTCAAAGTCTGTATTTGATTTTGTGTGTTTGTGTGTGTCTGTGTCTTTGTGTGCCTGTGCATGTACACACATATCTATGTATCAGTGCCACATGGGGCTAGAGCAAGGAAAAATGTTCACATGGAAAAAGAAAAAAATCCATATATCCAAAGTAAAGAATCATTTTTCTTTTTTTAAAAAGGATCCATTTTATTAATTGATTCCCATTGATTTGCCTCTCTCAATTTTTATAGTCTCAGACCTGGTAACTATACCTTTTGTAATTACATGTATTTATTTGAATATATTTATATAGCTACTTGTGTCACAAATGTGACAATGGGTTATATATCTAGCTAATGAGAATGCAAATTAGAATTGTACATGAAGTTTGGAATATTACAAATCGTACATTCTGTTTTATAGAGAAGCTTAAGTCATATAAGCTTCCTTTTGCAGTTTGAAACAGAGTAACTTAAATGCAAAGTTGCCAAATAGTAAGAATTTTATGATAATCCACAAAAGATCAAATCACTTTTCAGCTTTTTAATGCACACAATATAAAAACCCTGTCTGGGATTAACACAGATTGTATGAATAAATGCAAATAATAACCAATAAGCATTAATTAATAAAATAATATTTAACCATACGTATACTTGCTTTCTAAATGACATTATCAAAATTATCTTGTAGAACAGTCATGAAATCTGGTTCAGAGATGGTTAAAGCAGGATTGCATGCCTTCTTTGAAAATGCTGCAGAAGATCTAGAGAAGACATCAGAAAACCTTAAACTTGGAAAATTTACCCACTCCCGAACTCAGATAAAAGGAGTCTCACAAAATATCAACTATACAACAGTGGCACTGCTGCCTATCTTAACATCCATTTTTGAACATGTCGCTCAGCATAATTTTGGTACTGATTTGCTTTGTAAGTCTTCTAATGTTTTAGCTTTTTACTTTAGTCTAGAAAATTGTTCTATTGTAATAAAGGAGGCATGAATGTGGTGTTACTTATCTGAAAGTCTAAATCCATATAAAAATCAAATACTGGGTAAGGCTCAAATCTTCAAATAATTCCAAAATGATTGAATGGTGCTGATAAAATATATTTCTTTTTCCCTCTCTCCCATGTTAGACTTCGGTTATTTACCCATGACTAAGCAGACTAAGCTAATATGACTCAACATTCACTACAAGCATAAAGGGTTATCTATTGTAAAATTTCATGTAAAAAAATAAATGAAATATAAATAAATATCTTTGTTTAGAAATTGGAAAAATATTGTTTCTGTTGCCTTCTGTAATCATCTTTTTATTATTGTATCTATCTCTACATGCTATGAATAAGCAATATTGCATTGTGGTCCATGTCCTTCAAGGAAGAGGCTTTCATACAGCAAAGGACCAATTTGAATTGATAATTATTATTATTTATGCAATCTGAAAGGCATCCAGGGTGATGTTTATAAAAACACAAAACTGATACATTCTTCCTTGAGGCTTAAGGTCTCAAAAGACAGAAAGGAAAAGCCAGAAAGGAAAAGAATTGTAAGGAGAAATTTGTATTAAGAAGAATACAATAACCTTTCCTTTTTTTTCCCCCCAGTAAATGATGTCCAAATTTCATGTTACAGAATTCTTTGTAGTCTATACTCTCTTGGGACTGGAAAGAACATTTATGTTGAAAGGTACTTAATAAAAAGAACTGGTTATGATGGACAATTTTTTAAATTTGTATCAACAGTGAGACTGCTCCAAATATAATTTGCAACATCTCAAATATTGCACAATATTTTGAATTCAGGATATAGAAATTAATATTTAACTCTATTTTAATTTATTTTATTAGTCTTAAGACAACAGATGGGGTTTTAAACTTTAGGTTCTAGATTCATTGCAATGATATTAGATTCAATATAATCCCCTACCTCCCAATCATCCTTAGGATGCTGAGAATGGCAAGTTTTGTTGGCAGGATTACATAATTACATAGCCCTGAAACTTTAAGAGGTTTTTTGGTCTGTTATTTAAAGATTAGACATTTGGGAGTAGGGGGAGAATCAGACAATTCTTTCTTCTGAAGTCTATTTTTTTCTTAATTTCTTGAAGCCAACTGTCACCAATCTGGCTAGTAGCTATCCAGTGGTGGGATTCAAAAATTTGTACTACCAGTTCTGTGGGCATGGCTTCATGGGTGTGGTGTGGCTTGGTGGTCATGACAGGGGAAGGATACTATAAAATCTCCATTCCCTCCCCACTCCTAGGGGAAGGTCACCACCGTTTTTTTTTGAACTACTCATAATTTCCGCTACCGGTTCTCCAGAACTGGTCAGAACTTGCTGAATACCACCTCTGTAGCTGTCCCTCAGAATTGTTACTAAGGGTGTTTCTTTCCTGGCTAGCTATGGTAACACATCTTCTACTTTCAGTGATCCTAACTAGACTTCTGTATCTTCAGTTTCTTAGTTTCACTAGTTACTAGATCACACTGCTCCAACACTTAGGACTTCCCTGTTTTTTTAATAACTTCAGTCAGATCCATCTGACCATGTACTCCCAGCAATATATGGCTTTACTAAAGCTAGTTTTAAGTAGACACTAAATTTACCAGTGCTATTTACCAATTTATTCCTTATAAACAAGGATCTGCCTACATTATGTTGTTTCCAGATTATGTAGTGCCCTTTGCAATTCCCTATGCTAAAATCTAAACATTTTATTACACATAGCTATACTGAATAACCTTTATGGTTTGTCGCGTAGTCAGCCAGATGGTCAGATTGGATTTGGCATTTTTATCCACCCATCGAGTCCTTTCCAAGCACCTGGGACAGGCAGCTGTTGATATTTTATGGTGTTAGAGGTATCATCATAGGATGTAAGCTGTTACAAATTGCCTTTTGCAATTGACCGATGGTGAAATTGTCAATGCTGATGATGCTCAAGTGGTGCTCCAGGTGTTTGGGGATTGTGCCCAAGGTGCCTATTACTATTACATCCAATGGAAATTGAAGAAAAAAATAATTATTACTTTGGTAGTTAGTCCCCAAATTTGTAAATAATCCACCAATAGGTGGATAACCTATGGCTCTACTGCTATGTGTAATATCCAATTTTATATAGCCTTCAGCCTAATTTCAAAAGGTCAATGCAATCATGCTATAATTTCAGACTCAGACAAGAACAACTTGATCTAGCCTGCTATATGGAAAATAGGATGAAAGAAGAGGTGTTGTCAGAAAGAGAAAAGCTGAAAAAGAGAACTTCCAGAAAGTGAAAAGAGAAAAAAAAAGTCTAAACATCAGTATGCCCCTCTCTTAACCAAATAATTAAGTCTATATATGATACAGAACTTAGTAGTGTTTAAAGATATTGTTTTTTACACTATGACCTGATCTCTGTTTAGAACTATCTGAAAAAAAATAAGTGTGCAATTGCTCTGGTTACTTTAACTGAAGAGCAATGTCATTTTCCTTCCTTGTGGGAAAAAAGCTAGGAAGACCCAGCTAGCTACTGCATGTACTCCGCACACTGAAGCTTTATATTTCTGTTAAACTTCAGTAACTTATCATCACTAATGCCACGCATCAGGGGGAGCCTTAATGCTTTATCTATTTTCCAGCCCCAAATCATCCCCAAGTGGATTTTTAATCTCATAGAGTATAACATGCAAACTTACAAGACAAAATTTATATTATAAATCCTAGATGTGGGATGAAAAATTGAAAGTAGATTTACAGACTATGGGAAAATGGAACCTCGGTCTGAATCATAGCAATACAAAGCTATTCTTAATACTGGGAACAGAAGGTGGGAGGAATGTTCGGGAGATTAGAGGAAATGTTATTTGTG